>CAAKMY010033877.1:0-13960 GCA_901111285.1 Corrigiola litoralis | reverse complement strand
CCTTTAAAGGAGCTTTAGTCTTCCACATGCCTTGTATAATCAAGGCTAAAGGAGAAGCTGACGGGCCTTGTTAGAGAAGACATAAAGGACTTATAACTGAACTGAAGAATCAGCCATCTTAGTTCTAATACTCCCCCCCCCCCCCATCCCCTCCTCCCTACTCCAAATGCGCGTTCTCCATATTATCAAATAAATCGAAGAAGTAACTTTACCTCAAAAAGGGGCCTTCGAGCAGATTATCAAACAAAGCAAAGTAGTAAGTTTACCCAACTCCCACTCAAAAAGGATCTCACTAAAGTAGACAGAAGAAATGGTGGCAGTATGAAGAATAGAAAGTAAAAATACGGGAAAACAGCGTAGCAAAGCACTCATAAGACTTCCGTGTATCAACCAAGGAGAAGCACGCGTGGTAGATAACTGCATATCCTTAAAAGTACCAATTTCCTTAGCCAAAGCGCGAGCAAAAAACACTACCCAGACCCAAACAAAATCCAAAGAATGAGTGTCCCTGATAATAAAAGCCCAATATGGGATTTCCCCTACATCCAAATGCACCGCAAGATGGCCATAATCTCACAACTGTAAGAAACTTCCCTTTTTCACTCCAACTCAAACCACAAGTTGCATTTGTAGAAAATCCGCTGAAGGACAAGGGCACACCCAGTGCTCATCTCAAATTGTAGCCAACTTCAGCCACGGAAAAAGCAAATGCACAATGGAGAAAAATATGTAAACCGTACTCAGTAACCAACTCCAGAAAAGCTTGAGAATCTAATGTATGATATTGAAAAACCCAACCTGAGCTTACATGAACAGAAAGCAACTAATCGACTCGAGAAAGCACACATAAAGTTATATGAGAACAAATACAGGGTGCAGAAAAAAAAAAGATGTAGTCATCTAACTTATGCAGGTACAAAAAATGGTGCAATTATGAATATCAGTGACCCATACGAAATCAAATGTGAGAGATCCAAAAAAAGAGGAGAATACCAGAGGCATACGAAGACATATCTCTCTGACCACGTTCAGTCCAACAGCTATTGCCTATCAACACCAGAAAGTCAGTAAAATCATCTACTCATCAGCAACAAATAAACAGCAAAGGAAGAGAAAGACACTCAGGTAAACAATTATTTTGAAATAGTGGAATGAAAAAAATAAAAAATAAAAAGAGTACGACTTCACATGATTTTTTTGAATGATACTAAGAAAAAACCACAAGTAACACATCGTTTTGTACAACTTGGGACCTCTAGTCTTCGCAGATTTAGAATTTTGCACACAATTAATACCTCTGTACGTGAACGGTCATGTACAAATTGATTTACAATCTGTTTAAAGAGAGGTTCAACAGCATCAGGCGGTACCTAATACAGCCAACAGCACAACAAAGATTAGACATATAACACACATTTACACATAGGCAAGTTCAAATAAAAAAAACCTTATATAGTAACGATAGAATGCAATCTCTTCAAAAAAAAACAGACCACTTTTAGTTGAAATCTCATTCATTTTACTTAATTATGATGTTTTATTCAAATGATAATGGACCTTACACTCGAATATGATTAAAGATATATTAGGAAGGTTGTAATGTGGAAGCATGAGGCTAGATGCAGTTAAGTCAATTTGAAGGACAAATTCGTCAATTTTACACTCGAATTCTGGGAAAACATAAAAAATTAAAGTTGTAGACATTCGGCTTAGCTTTCCAACGAGTGGTCATAAGTTTACTTTAGTTTAAAAACGAGTGAGATACCGACGTTTTACGAAGACCTGCTTATAATTACCACGAAACCGAACGAGTTGTCTTAATGGACAAGACTTGCACGTTTTGGGTAGCTTGTGAATTAGTTAAGCTAACTAAAAATAAAAGGAATCTTCCACAGATTATCAAGTTGTTCAGAAATATTATTTGTGATAGGATTTTATTAACTTCTCAGCTATATTTAGGGCCTTTTCGGAACTAGTGTTAGTGTCCAGTTTTTTGTTTACTGAAAACAACAAATTATTTTGGTGTTTGTTTACCTTTTTATGTAAACAGGTGTTTATGTCTTAAACTCGTAAATATAAAATATCTTCAGTTATTACAAAAAAAAATATTGCCACATCTCTGACCCACAAAGCATGCTAAATTATCAACTTATCACGCTTGACCTTTCTAGCCTCCCACCAAGGGGTCAATATGATTGACCGACAAGTCCATCTCCCCTAGCAGCTTCCATTTGCCCCCAGAGTTTGACCAATTCTCTGACCTCCACCATTTCCGATAACGCCGACAACTATGTTGGATATTCAAAGTGTCTTATTATTTCTGTTGCCCTCGAACTATGCAACGAATTCATCAACAAATCTTTGGTAACTGATCATACAATTATGCCAGTAATTACCCATAGTTATAATTCACTTTTTAGCCTCTCTAAAGTGAAGTAACGTATTATGTGTTGAGATCTATATTTAATCAATGAGACTTTTTTATGGTTAATACCCTGATACACACAATTCTGATATATGAATGGTGGATTGAAGCCTTTAGTCAAGATGGTATGGTAACTTTTGGGGAAGGACGGATAGTGGAGAGGTGGGATAGAGAGAGGAGCAGAGTCTGACATGTGGGAAGGAAAGAGATATGGGTGGGTAAGTAGGTACTAGGGAGTTACAGAAAACCAAAACAGGTAAAACAACTTATACTGGTTTTCCCATTTCCGTTTACGTTTCCACAAACTACCTGGCAAGGTTCTTAACAACGCTGAACAGGTTTCGTTTTCAATTTTTAAGAAATTATATGGAAACAGAATAAGGGTGCTCATACCAAACGGCCTCTAGGCTTCCTTTTTATGTTAGGAGTCTAGATTGTTTTCTTAATCTAGTGGGAATCATGTTCTACCTACGAGACAAGGGGACCACGTTTTATGTAGCCTATATAAAGCATGGAGTCATCATCTAAGGTGATATTGATAATTAAAGTGAGCATTCACAAACCTTTTATGAGTGAATCAGATTCAAATCCCGTAGTTGTGAGTCAATTGCAAACCCCTTCTTTCTAATGACTAAGAGGACACTACTAGCCAAATTATTTAAGAACTTGTGAATGGGAATACAATAAACGTACATATACTTTTCAAAATGGCTTCCTCGTACGCATCACTACTATATTCAAATCTGATCACAAATGACATTTCTGAAAAAGGTAACTTCTTGGGAAAAGAACAATATTTCTACAGGAAAGGTTCATTTGATTTATCCTATAACTCTTACAGAAAGGGTATTCCTAGCTGAACCTAGCATGATAAAAAAAAAAAAAAAAGTCAAAAGATACAACGCAGAAAAAAAAAACAGACCATATCATGGCAGGCTTGGACAGCAGCAGCGAGCAGATTAGTTATATCACGTTGATGGGGCTGCATAGAGCAAGTGTTAATAATGTATTTAAATAGGTGTTCAAAAACAAGAAACTCATGTAACGCGACCACAAACCTGAATGTATTTCTGTAGGAAGGGATAAAAATTAAGTAAAAGCAAGTGGTGAAGCCCGATTGTCCTAGCAATTACTTTCAACATCATCATTTTAACCTATACGCCACATACATCAAGTCAAATATCAATATTTATTGTAATAAAAATTAAATGTATGAATTGCCTAAATGGGGGGGAGGGGGCAAGCAATTTACAATTATAGAGCATGAAATGACACAATTCTCACAAACAGTGAAGTAAAACGCGGTATGAAAATAATAACATCCAAGGGAATTTAGATTCAACTCTGCTCCTTATATCCATCACTCAAGTACCCGTCTGGACGAGAAATCACTTGGGTAGTATAGGAGCTTTTAGAGAATCACTTCTAAGGGACTTCACAATTGCCACCAAATTATTGTCCAGATGGGTACTTCCGTGATTTTGGTATGCAGAAATGATGATTTTGGAAATAGATGGTGAGAAATGATCAGTTTAAAGTAGGGTAATGGTAGGTAAGTTGTTCAAGTGAGGATGCTATAGTCATTTTATCTTGGATGCTTGTTTCTCATGCCCGAATACCTGCCCGTCACCTGTAGATAGAACCTCCCTCCCTAATACCTCATTCCCATTCCCGAACCCTCTACATTCCCATCCACAATAGCCAAACATGGTTCTACCATACCAACTGTGAATAAAATTCCTCTTCCCAACCCCCACACCCACAAAGCACACAGCTCTTAGGGGGGGAAGCTTTGTTGGTTTGCAATAGTGTCTTTCTAAGTTACTGAATGCTTTGCAGATCGATGCACAGGAGAAGAGAGGAGAACAAGAGGCAAACGAAGGGAAGAAGAGTGGGTGGAGAGGGGAAGGGTTATCAATTTGAACACATAGACTCCAATAGACATTTTAACAATCTCGTAAACTCATCAATAATGAAATTTCAAGAATTAGTTTTCAAAATTTGTGGTTAGGGTTCACACTCTGGTGAAGCTGAGAGTTTGTTGGCCGGTGACCAAGTCACGAGACGGTAAAGACTTAGCCAAAGTATCAGAGAGGTCAGAGGAGATTAGTATGTTCTCGTTTCATCTTTTCTCTTTCCCTTGTTATACTATGTGTCACAACTCACAAGCATACCTGGTATAGCACACACAAAATAAAAAAAGAGCATAAACGTTTTCTCCATAAGTAGCCTGCTTTCTCAAACTTCAGTTTGCGAAATATATCAAGGCACATGTAAATTATTCTGGAAGTTTAACCAATTGTTAAGTTCTTCTTTAGGTTATGGATCCTCTCATGGTTAAAGTATAAAATTTAGCAATAATGAAAATGAAGGAAGCACATCAATCGGAAACAAGAACTACCACAGAAGAAGAATAAGGGTAAAGCAAGAATCATGAGTGCCTTACAACACTGACAAGAAGCACTTATAAGCCCACATAAACAAGCACCAAAAAGAAGCAAGTTACAACATCTAATTACAAACGTCTACTTGAACTACTTCTGTCCTGTTACAGAAAGTTCTTAGATAACTATCTTTTTTACCCAACCACTATACCCAAAAGATGGCAAAGCAAGTCAATCTCCACACACATGCTCTCCTTATTCCTCCAAGAACTTACAGCCTTGCATGTGTTGCATTACATTAGGCAAGCAAACCCACTAGATCCTCCAGTTCCCAAATAGTTAATTCTAAGGATAGCAGCAAACTCATGGTTTAAGAAGCGGGAACTCTCGGTCTCCCTGCTACATAAGCACAAAACACACACGAGACATCCTTTTTAGTCGCAGAATGTGCAGTTTATCAATGATCTCAAGACTCACCAAATAACTAGTCCACATAGAGGTTTTTACCTTCTAAGGAATGAACCTTATATTTCCACATGAAATAGAAACCACCAAAGAAAAGAAAGGGATATCTGAGTGAAAAGACTAAAAATATCTTCATGCCCATAGTTTTTGATCCAAACTGTCCATGAGGCAACAAAATCTCTAAAAGACCACCAAATAGTCTCTTATTTTACCCAATTGCCCCTCAGGGTTCCTCTTCAAATGGAAATAAAGGGGGATGGTCTCATGTGACAAACACTACGTGACCTACCCAAAATCCCAACAGAAAATGGGGCCTTCAAATGTTCTAGTTTCAAACATTCACAACTGCTACTCTAGCAATCTTTTATGTGAAGGATTAGTGAAACGCCTTCACAAATGGAACCAAGAAGTTTCAAGTACAACAGAAAACATCTTCTCAGCTTCCTCAACTGTATAAACCAGGGTAATCGTGATTCTGCCCATTTCCCCAAGTTTTGGTGTCCTCATGCAAACTACAGAATAAGATACTAATCCAGACTGGTATGTGCCCACAGCAATCTAGCTCTTGGAAGTGAGCACAATCATGCTAATATGTTTTGAGCTTTAACATTATTTGGCAAGCTACAATGACATACATCCAAAGATTAGAGGGGCACTACCTCAAAACGCTCATTACAGCTCTGAAGTCGTGAAAGAAGCTTTTCAGCGAATCCCTAAAAGACAGAAAAAGAAAGCCAGTTTAATAGCAAATACAGGTAAACACTATATGAAACTATCAACCAAAGAACAAGAACAGGTCAGCCATGTTACAAGCAACAAACCTGTGCATCTTTCAGTTTTGTGAGTGGCGAATAATAAGTTGGACCGGTTTTTTCAGAATTCAAGCGCTGCTGCTTTTTCATGCTACGAGCCACACGCTGCAACTTAGCTTTCTTTTTCTTTTTGCTTTTTGATGTACCCTTGTGGTGAGCCTAACGACATTTTAAAACAATAAGAAGAAGAAGAAAGCTTAAAAGACTTATCAGAGCATCACAGTGACTGTTCACAAGATACATTCCCTTTGAAATTAGTACAGTTTCCTGTAAAAGAACCAATGCAAAGCTTCACATAATACAAGCCAATGAATCAAATATATGCAACTCGGTCATCTGAAATTTTAATTTGACATCACTTCATAAAATTGGTCCGTCTATCACTCACTTCCGTCCACTCTGCTTCCAACCGAGGATGGTAACAAGATAGTCCCTTCCGTTCCCACAACTTTGATCTTTCCCATGCCTAATAAACAGTATAAAGCTTCAACAGCAATATGAGCTCTCCTTGTTACGCCTTTAGCAGGGCTACTACTACTTTTGCTCATATGCAAGTAGTTTATAAGACGAACAGCCAGATGAAGATCTCCAAAAAAGCAGCTTATACATCCTGATGCTAACCTACTTAGAGAAACTTACACCAAAAACTAAAGTAGAAGCAGAACCAAATCAAGCACAGAATAAAATAGATAACTAGAAAGCAGATATGACCTTATACACATCTTCTCTACTGAGAATCACTTGGGGCTGATGAGCAGAGTCCTCATCTTCGCCGCTTGATGCATCACTGTCATCATCATCTTGAATTTTCTCGTAATCAAGAACAAAGGAAAGAGCAGCTATCATGATCCTGAAAGATGATGTTCAAGAGCCAAGCCAACAGGATACTTCATTAAAAGGAAAGATCAAACTTGAAAGATCAAAACTGTAGGATACAGAAGTAGTGGCTACCTTGATGAAGGATGGAAGCAAGCCATACAAATTGCATTCACAGTCCTATCATCAGACCAGACTTTCCTACGGTGAAGATCACAAAGTGTGACAAGGGCTCTCTTCGCTATTGCCTCGTCCTCGCGCTGTAAGAGCATACAACTAAATTCAGACAGGCAAATAATTCTCAATCACATGGATGAGAATAGTTACTGAAAACAAATTCATTTCTGATGATTACATCTATCCCCAATTTAACTAAAAAGAATACAAACCTGTAGCATTTGAAAAAGAACATTCTGAAGAGGCTTATTCTTAGCATCATCCTTATGCTTCTTATTCATGCGCTGAATGAAACGAACAACATGCGAATAAGCCAATTTCCTCAACGTCCTATCACCTAGAGTCTGAAGCTCCATGAACAGTGCCACCGTCTCACCAATAGCAACAATCTGCAACCCAAACAATGTTGAAGTAGCAGAACTAAGACAACATGATAATCCATTCCCAGGGACACATTCAGAAAGGTACAATAATTAACAAGAAATTTAAGAGGTAAATTCAAGCAAAAATACAGCAATTTTCCACGTAGACGTAAGGATAGATAAGTTTTAGCCTTGCACAAAATGCAGTAGATTAATAACTTCACTCCGACTCTTCATTTTCCCTCAAGAGTCCATGTCGATATTCAAAACTACACTTTGTTTTAAACCAAAATTTGACAATTTTGTAACAATAGCTGAGTTCGAAGATTGTTTTCCACGTAGGCGTAAGAGTTAAAATTTTCAGACTTGCACAAAATGCGGTAAATTAAATTTTTTTTTTACCGTGACACTTCATTTTCTTTCTCAAGACTACTTGGACACTATGTTTTAAACCAAAACATTGAACAATGTGTAAAAATAGTTGAGTTCAACACTTAGATGCTTGTAGCCGAGTTCAATTAACATAAAGGTGCGTTTGGGAACAATCCAATTCCAAAATTGGCCCAAATTCCATGTTTGGCAACCCAAAAGACTTGGAATTGGGCCAAGTCCAACCCAATTCCATGGCTCCTTAACCAGACCTATATCAATTCCACACCTAACCCATATCATTTCAGTTTAACAACCCATCTCTTATTCTCTCATCCCCCCCCCCCCCTCTCTCCTCATTCCTTCAACCCTCCCCTCTTGGTCGGCAATGACAATTGTGCCACCGCCGACAACAACAATTGCGCCGCCACCGACAACAACAACGATGATGACAACGACGAAAACTCCCGGCAACATCGTCGGAACACCTCTTTCGCGACGGCAGTGAGCGAAACTCGACGGAGGGCCTCTCGCTGACTGGTGGTATCGAGGGAGAAAGTGGTTGTGGTCAAGGAGAGGAGGATGTGGAAGTTGTGGAGGTAGAGCTCGAGTTGGGAGGATAGGGAGGTGGTTGGGCTGGTGGAGGATGGTTGTAGGCCCTACGTTACTGGCGACTCCCTTGACTACTAAGGCTAGCAACTTTGAGGTTGTGTGTAGGGTTGGGATTAGGATTAGATTTAGGGTTAGGGTTTGGGCTTAAGTTTAGCGTTTGAATTTGATGATCAGATTTGTTTGGTTATCAAGTTCCCGCAATGGATTGTATAGCAAAAATCAATCTAATTTTATTAATTACTCAAGAGACTCGATACTCAATTCTACATGACAATTCCATGTGTTTCCCAAACAACAATTTGGAATTGGAATTGGAATGAAATTCAAGAATCACAATTTCAAGAATTGGATACTTGATATTCAAATCAATTCCAAGTTCCCAAACGCTACCTAAGTAAATTTAAGCTCATTTTGTAAACAAAGTCATGAGAACATCTTTTGCAACAGGAGCTATAAGCGGAGTTCATTCTTAATTTGATGATATTCTCTCGCCCTCAAAAGCTGCACACGGTGTCAAGACAAGAGGTCATATTGATGGTCAGATTAACCAGAATCAGTGCTCTTCAACTAGCTCATGCTCACCACTATGATTCAGCCTTGCATCAGACTTTTTTCAAGTTGCATTTCAACTTCTTCAGAGTCAAGGCTAGGAATCAAGAGTTTTTTAAACGATCATGAGAGAGAGGCGCAGCCTAAAAATCAAATACAAAGTCAAAAACATCACTCATACAAAACTGCTACAAAGAGCACATGTGATACTTCAGCTTGTTTGATTAATTCTTCAAAGGCAAGTGATATGGTCTTTCATGACCATGGCAAGCCCGACTTCCTAAGAGACCCTACAGGAAATCATCCAGCAATCAGTATACTAGCCATTTTCTGCACTATGTGGACATCCGTACAAGTCATTAGCATTTCAGCGTTTTGTTTTGGTCCCACATATGGACTGATAATGTTGCATGGCCTTATTAAGTTCCTGAGGTTAGGAAGATACGAAGAAAGAGACATTGATATTGTTTGGCTAAAGATACACATCACACAAAGTGAAACGAGCTCTCACTGCCATTAAAGCAGTCCTGCCTTTTGTCCTGCTAAGCTGATTCATCAAGGCCACATTCTCTCCTTCCAAGCACAGAACCACTCACCTGCGATTTCGTGGCCTTCCTAACAACTCCAGCCCTCACTCACGTGCGTAAAAAAGCTACAAAGGGAGCCTACCCAATTGCACTTAATAAGACAAAAAAAAAGGGAGAAGTAATATTTTTGTCGTACACTGTGCAATCGGATAGGGCCCTCCAATAGGTGCAATTAACCTATAATTTCTCGTCTTCCTCATTGTAAAGATGGGGCCTTAAAACAAAAACAAAAAAAAGTGGGACGGGAATAATATACTTCCACTAGTAATCATTTATTCAGTTGTTGATATAATACTATGCAAAGTTGAACTTCAGTTCGTCTTTACGCAAAAATAATTGAAGTCCGAATATTTTTTTGCACAAATCATTTGCACAAAATCTTTTAAGTCAGAATATCCTTTATACAACTCCTGCAGCTATTATTTGCAAAACCACAAACAATCCCACCTAACCAACTTCATCCTCCATCTTTGCAACCATGATAAGGCCAAAATCTATTTCATGGACTTTCGAAAGCACGGGCATTTCACCCAATGTGCACCAAAGGTAGCCGCTGCGGGCCCTCTCAACAGGAGCAAATTGTTACTTCTAAAGACATACAGTCAAATCAAAAAACTAAAACATATATACGAAAAACGCTGACCTTACGATTAACCAAGAGAATAAGAGCCTGGGCAATCTGGCACCGTAAGTGGGACGGCAAGGACCTAGCCGTGGTGCGAAGCAAATCAGCGAGCTGGGTAGGAAAGGGTGCGAGCTGTTTAGGATAAAACTGAGACATATGGGACAGAAACAAGCAGCGCTCGCCGAGGTCTTTTGCAACAGACGGGTCGGCCGCGATACCGGAGATAGAATTGAAGCTGAGAGCGGCTTGCTGGTGGAAAAGGTCGAGGGAGGAGTTGAATTGGCGGTAGATGAGGTCCAGCTCTGCCACGTAGCTCTCCGGGTCACACTTCATTTTGGATTGCAGGTTCTGGAGGCTTAGCTTGTCTGATGACCGCCCCGATGCCGCTATTGCCTCCGGCGACAGGATTGATACCTCGCTTGTTGGGCCCACCATTTTGAGAGCTGGAAAGGTTAAACCCTAGATAAACCTTGAGGGGAAGAATGGACAGTTGGAATGGCTCCCCAGTCTACTATGGTACTACAGTACTACCCCTGTGCCCTTTTTAAGTTCTTTTTTCTTTTTCCTCTCTAATACACATTTTATATATTAAACTAATTTTTGTCTCCGTGAAATTCACGGGGTTGTTTTATATGACGATTTTTAAGTGAACATTTGTTTGATGTTAATGGGTTATAGTTGTTTCACATTTTTCCTATTTTTTCTTTTTAAAGGAGAATAGATATAATCTTGATTCATTATTTTGGTCACTATCTTTAAAGATTAATTAATTAATAGGGATCTATGTATTCCATTTCATTGTCCTATATGGCGGGTCCATTGCTTGCATGTCATTGTCTTACGTGGCAAGCTCTTGAGCAAGCAACGCCTTTTAATAGTATAGTATAGATAGATAAATAGATAGATAGATAGATAGATAGATAGTATAGATATCTTTATTTACATATAAATAAATAAAAGTTATTAAAATTTGATAATCTTATTATGCTCATAAAGACAAATTGAACAATATCTCA
Source organism: Corrigiola litoralis (assembly GCA_901111285.1). NCBI lineage: Eukaryota > Viridiplantae > Streptophyta > Magnoliopsida > Caryophyllales > Caryophyllaceae > Corrigiola > Corrigiola litoralis. Next base: position 2,761 of record CAAKMY010033877.1, on the reverse strand, counting down.
TATGACTATACTTTATCTTATATATTAAGAAACTATTAATCTCAATCTTTATTTATTGTTATTAGTGCCAAAAGGTGAAATGGGAACAATGGGAAGAATAAGAAAAAATAGTGGAAGTACGGAGTAAGTTTTTTATTTTTTTTATTTTTTATTAAAAAGGAGGGGTTAAAATGTAAGAATGATAGTTGCAGTGATTGGAGGACCCCACCCGATTGCACAAGAAAAGACAAAAAAAAACGTTTACCTCATTACGTCTTTTATTTATACTAGTGGACTAGTTTGCCCTTCCTTTTCATGAGCGGAATCATTGTAAAGCTCGTTTAAAGCTCAATTTGAATTTAGCTCGCTTAATAAATAAACAAAGTCCGACACGCTAAATTATATATGAATTAGGTTTGAACACTTTTCTAAACTTGAGCTAAAGCTCGACATCCTACTCAAGCTCGATTTAATTAAATGAACATGAACATAATAATACTAAGAAAAATCTCGGCAACACTCTTAAAAAATGCTCTCCCTTTTCTAAGAAAGTTTTTTTTTTTACAAAGATCAACTTAATTAAAATACAACACAACTACTACTTAATAATAGGAGGTTTCTCCTAACCAAGACAACCAGCATCTTCTAGACTATTATTGGAAATAAAAGCCCGAAGCCTTTTATTGGTGGTGTTGGAATTATTTTCACCCGCTTGAACTTTCCTTTTTGACCAATTGCGAGTTTGCGGCATGAGAAATTTTCAAGAACTTTATAAAGCTTGGGGTTGGTTATTTTCCTTAGCTTCACCTTACTTGGATACGGCACCTTATGTCGTGCTTTAATGGAATACCTGCAAAATAGAACACTATTAGTGTACCTATGGGAGTGACCTCTCTTCTTCCTTCTCCATACTCCCTAATATTGACTTAAAGGACCCATGAGTCCACAAGGATGAGTAACAACATCATCCTTATCCTTGTCAATGACATCTTCCATTTCCATATCGACAATGTTGGTGTCAAGGTGGGGAGCCTGAAATGTAGGAAGGTCACTAGGCAAAGCTGCTACATCAGTGATAGGAACACTATCCTCCATAGGAACCATTTCTTCTCCTGAATTTTGAATTAACTCATCAACTACTAAACCTAATGGACTAAAATTAAGTTCGGAGTCAAACACATTCTTAGAAGTCGCTGCTTCCCACGAGCAATTATCATAGAGGACTTCCTTCAAAATATTGGTTGTATTATTGCAAGCTCGGACTTTTAAGAAGGTATGGAGGCTGGAATTGTATGACACAATATCCTTACCATACCTCAACTTGTGCAAATCAGACGATGCAATCCTCAAAGTCATACCTGGCTGTTTACGATTGATAAAGGCATGAAATAATTTCTTTGAAGGCTCACTTTCATCAAGTCTTGAGCCTTCCATGTCATTCATCTTAGACTTAAGCAAATCCGGTGACAATATTGTATCCTTTTCCATGAAATGACCATTACAACTGATTTTTATATCATTATCAAAACTCAAATCTGATGGGGAACTTTCCCCCATTCTTTTTTGGGCAGCCGCAAAGGATCTCTTTGAAGATCCACTTCCATCCTGTAAACCCTTTCTCTTCTTCATTGGTTTACATTCACCATGACGTCTAATTAACTCCTCAACTTGTGTAGTGCAATTTTTCTTCAAATAAGACGTTCTTTTATGTTTCCCTTGTACCAAAGTGTCACATTCATCTATTATCGTCACGTCAGAGATGGCAAAGTCAGAAATCATTGGTGCATCACACAATTCCGCTAAGTGCACAACAAGTTCCCCCTTATGTTTTGAACTTGAAGAGTCCACAACACATTGGTTCATTGAAACCTTTGTTTTCATTTTCTCCTGCTCATTTACAGTACCTAGATTCTTGGACTTCCACCCCTCATTATCACCCTCCAGTATCCTCTTAATTAGCCTCACTAAATATACAAAGTCGATCAAATTTTGTGGACGTCTTGCTACTCCTTCTAGCCTTCCTTTTACGGCTCAAAGGGTCATTCTTAAGATGTCGAGGCCTCAACTTTCTTTACCAGAAATTCAGGCTCTCCTTCAGCCCCATTAAATTCTTAACCTTGTACAATTGATTTTGCGCATCCTTATTTTTAGGTTCCAATTTTCGGGCCTTAAGCAAATCATCCACCATATTAGACTGGCAACATGTAACACTTGACTGACAATCCTTAGTCACAAAGGTGTCCTTTTTCTCCCTCAAACAAAACACAATATTTGTAGCCAAGGGCTCTTTGTTTTTCTTAATCACGTCTTCCTTTCTCGAGAGAACCTTTTCCACTTGATTAGGTTCTTTTTTTCCAGCTTTATCCTTTCCTGCAATTTTCTCTACAAGGTTCTTGATTCCCGAATTGACATTCTTGTCAAGGGGTTCAAGTTCTTTGACCTTTCTAAAATCCACAAGGGCAGCTTCGAGGTTCTCAACCTTCACATAGGCCTGACCTCTTCTATAAAATCCTTTTGCACTCTTATAATCAAAGACCACTATATCAGTGCATAATGAGAGAACTCTCGAGTATTCCTCGAATTTGAAATAACAAGCAGAAAGATTCAAGTAGCAAGTAACTATTAGATTATGGTATTTATTAAACCTTTTATCATCATCTGGCAAATTCTATCGGTACAAGTCTGAAGGTTACTACCCACCCGACAAACCCCGATTTGTCGGGTTTTAATTACTTTAATTAAACATACCAACAAGACCTTATAAATTGCATGCATGAATCAA
>CAAKMY010033874.1:0-14303 GCA_901111285.1 Corrigiola litoralis | reverse complement strand
GTGGGGGCACGAAGAGAACCATGCCTCCGGGGGCATGGTATAATTTGCCGATAGCAGGTTGCAACATATGTACTAAATATGATGTTTTTTCGACATGTATGATCTGGTAACTTGACAAAATGGTCCTCTCATTCTGAGGCTGGACGAAACCGAATATGTATATCACATTCAAAACCAATCTTGGTGTTGTTCCTGAGACATACTAATTAAGGTCTGACATAGGTGGCTTTGTCAATGCGTCTTTCACAAAATGTGGCTACTGCTCCATTGAAGCTGAGATTTTCTTTCATTTACGGTCTGAAACTGGTTAGTTATCCCGACATGACAGGGCCGGTCCTGAGGGGGGGCAAAAGGGGCAACCGCCCTGGGCCCAATCATTCGAAGGGCCCATAAATTTAAAAATTATGTTATTTAAAAAGAAAAAATTATATATTATATGTATAACTTGTTGCATGTGATTGTAAGGAGAGTGAGAAACTTTTCCTATATAAGTATTAGGGCCCATAAAAAAATTACAACCTCGTTTTCATACGATTTTTCTGTTGAAAAAGGGCCCCAAAATTTTGGCTCGCCCTGGACCTACAAAACCTTAGGAACGGCCCTGCGACATGAAAACACCTAATTTTCCAGGTTTCTTCAGAGTTGAGGTGGTATTGAGACTTATTATAAAGGTCTTCCTTTCTGTAACATTATACGGAGTACTTGGTTTTACAATATCAACAGCTGCTCCATGAGTCTTCTTGGTGAGTGAGAAACGACTTGGGAACTTGGCTATGGAACCTTAAGATCTTTAGTAGGAGTTAAGGAATCCATAAGTGCATCAATGACTAATGGCTCCTAAGGAAGAGGTTGGGGATTTCATTTGTGCGTTTCTTATAAAGGAAAAGATTATGTTATACTCCGTAGGAGTTTGCATATCCTCCAAGTCATTTTTTTTATGGATTTAGTAGGTTTGTGTAGGTTTCACTTAGTCTAGCGTCTTTTGTTTTGTGCTCGGCCTTCTTTGTTCCAAGAAAACAGGGCAAGGAGTATTGGGAAAATTTCATTTAATTTCAATCTTATGAGTACGGCAAACTTGTGGTTAATCTTCTTTGGGTTCCCATCTTCTTTATATTGAAAAATGAAGGTAGAACACCCCCCCCCCCCTCTCTTAAAAAGGGAAAAAAAATGGATGTAGACAGTAGATACTAGAGTAAAGCACCTCCAATCTCAAAGCTTTTATGTCCTTAATTCAAAAGTTGCTTCAGGACTTTGTTTCAAGGATGAATTAGATGGAAACATTCATGAATCTCGATCCAAAATCAAGCCTTCGTAAAAAATCTCTACATCAAAAATATGAATGAGACTAGATGTTCGGTTGGCTTTTATAAAGGCATGTGGCTTACCCAACAAATATTCGGGAGTGTCAGACTTATAAATAGTAATATAAATATATTCAAATTCTTATGTCTACCATGTCAAGCAAGTATGCATAAACGATATAAAAACCAATTACATAGTTTAATACGGAGTATTTATTAGTGATCACACCAAATTAATTAACTCAAGATCACAATATTCATGCTATTGAAGATAAGAATCATCAGTTAAATTAATTTGAACACAAACATGGTAACCAAAAAAGACCTTAATCTTCTTTAGGTGAGTACATATAATTATTACTTAACTAGAATACTTCTTTTATGTGAATGAATTCGCTTACATGATAACTAGACTAAGAAATCATGACAAGAGTCCTTACATGTCAATAATAACCATCAAATAACTGATACGAATACAACATGGTCAATTGATTATATAAATAAAGAACCAATATTTTGCCCTCACATGTCGTATTTCGAACGCCTATTCTCGATTAAAGAATTGGGAATGACTAAAGACCTTAAATCGCTCTGGCACGACTTTCCAAAAAATAGTTCTTCTTTTAAAACAGTTTCTCAAATATCAGAGGTTCTCAAATATCATGAAAAGTTCCTCTAAAACAAGAAGACATTAATGTATAAAATACGAATGACCGAGATTTTTATATATAGGTAGGGATTTCAAAAATCTTGCCTTACCACAAAAAGAGACATGGTGATCTAAACATGATTGCGAATACATGTTAGGGACCACTAGACCAATTGAAGGATTATAAACACCGCAATTTGGATTGTAAGAACTTCAATTGATTAGTACTTTTGATCCTACGGCCTTTTCAAATTTTCTATTTTGCAAATCCAATTTTTTCTGAATAAAACCACTTTAATATAAGCACGTCATCGAGGATTACAAGTATCAAACATGGATCGCAAGTCCCCTCTAAAGAATGTCATACACCTAATAAATGATCACAAGACCCTTGATATGCATAGTAATTGTGTACTTAAGTGGCCTATTATATCGGTTTTGTGTCTTTTATTGGCATGGTTTCTAATGTAATAGTGTTTCCACTCGTTTCTCATGCTTTTATGTATAGTTAAGTGGATATGAGCATGAAAGTGTCATAAGGGAGATATCCGAGTTTGGACGATTGCGCAAGTTGGTATTAATTCGTAGGGTTTGGATGTGAGCTAGAAGTCAAACCGAGCTAAAAAGAAGTCAAAGAAGTTTATGAAAACCCACTCGAGTCGAGGTAATGAGTTTCACTCTGCATATTCAGCATTACGAGCAGCCCGTCGAGTTTGAGGATTTAATTGAGGGGAGAGAAAATGGGGGGAGGAGGAAGAGAGAGAAGAGTGAAAAGAAATGAGCAACTGGCAGAGGAAAGGGTGCGTTTAGGGCCGAAAAGATAGTAAAATACGGAAATTACCCTCCATGTTTACACGCGTGAGTATATGAAGTATCGTGTACATATATACACTGTCCTATTTTCGTACCATATACATGAGTACATGGTCCATATCCCGTATCCACGATATAACAATACACAATAATTGCTTCATGGAAATAATTGCTTCATGGAGGTCCTATACGCGTTACGACATTACCTAAGCTTAACGTTGGTAAGAAGTTGCCGAGAGACTACTTGGGTCAAAGGAGTTCCCTTTTTTAAAAAAAAGTAGAATTTCTAACGAAAAAACAAAGTTAAAATAATAGGAGTATTCACATGGCATCTAGTCTTTTTGCTTAGTTCCATAAACCCCTCAGTCTCATCTACAATCACTGAAGAAAGCATCCCATTCTCACATTACTCATAAATGTTGTTACTGTAACTTTCATTTATCTAGCTCACGCATGCTGCAGTGATCAGGACTAGCTCAAGAGGTAAATAAAGTCTACTGTGCTAACATTTCTGTACTACTTACTACTTACTGTAATCTTCATTACTTATATTAGTTTCTCATGTTCATATGATTCCATCCATTTGTATATTTTCACTACAGATGGCGGCAGATGCTGCAGTTGGAGTATTCATAGGCCTAGCCAAGGACCTGATTGCTTATAACTACAACTTGATAAGTGGTGTTAGAGATGATTTCGATGTCATTTACGACGACATCAAAGCATTCAGAGCATTCCTCCACGATGCAGCTGGGTGCCGTGACTTTGAAAGCATTAAAAACCTCATTGCGCGGATGAGGGATGTTACATATGCTGCTGAAGATGCCATTGAGACGTATGTGATGCTCAAGTATGGGAAGGGGACCTTGGACAAACTGTGGGACTACAAAAAGCTCCACGACGTCGCTGATGACTTTAAGACTATCAAGGATAGAATCAAGCGGATCATGGAAGATAAGTTGTATGATATCCAGACGCTTCAACGTTTGGATAACCAGAGAAGGTTTACCACTGGGTCAACGGTATTCATCTCATATCTGTGGCTTAGTGCCTAGCTCCCACCAACCCCTATCATCATATACTCGTTAAACTATGATTTATTTTTTTTTTATTATGTCCAATTTTTTTTTAAGAAGTGTTAACATGAAGTGAAATGATTATGTTCTTCTCTATGGGCTATTAATTTCGTAAGTTTAGATTTCCTGGCCTTATGGGTCCGATTTTAGGTTCCATGTCCTATTGAGCTTAGTTAAGTTCAGATCAGATCACTAGTTGAGTTCTAATTAAGGATTTGCTCTCCTCATCTTAGTTTTAGTTATTTTTTCTAACAATATTTAAAGTTCAAAATCAATAAGAAAAGTTACTAAAAAATAATCTTAAGCTATAAGAAAAAATAAGTAAAGTTCAACATGAACTAGACAAAATAAGCAAAGCTCCGAAAAAAAATGAATAAGTGAAAATAAGAAAATTTCATAAACAATCAGGCCGGATGAATTAGAAAAGTTCAGAAAAAAAAATAAGATAGGTAAAAATAACGTTAAAAAAACTTGTCTTGACTCACTAGTCTTGTTTAGTTTATATCCCACTCGTTTAGGTTAGTTCAGACCAGGTCACCAATTCAGGTGAGGTCATCAATTTAATTCAATTTTAGTTCAAGTTATGTCACTAGTAGACTAGTCGTTCAATTCATTACAATGCACTATTTTAGTTTAGTTCTATTTAATAGTTCAATTAAATTTACTAGTTTAGTTTAGCTCACTAGTTCACTTCAGTTCAATAAATTTGTTTAACACACTAGATTAGTTCATTTCAATAGTTTAGTTCAAGTCACTAACTAGTCCATTTCATTTAGTTTAGTTCAAGTCACTAACAAGGCCAAGCAGACGCTTAGTATATTATAATTTATTACTTTAATTCGTCTAATTTCTCTTGTATTTCTATGTCATTTCTCAAAATATAAACCATTAGAAGGCTTTTAATAAGCTTTAATAAGTTTAGTTTAGTTCTAGTAAGTTAAGTTCAATACAATTATAATAATATTCAGTGTCTGTTCGGCCTAATTTGTTTAAAATTGTTTTTGATCCTCAAAACCAGTTTTTTTAGAAATTGTTTTTTGAGAAATGTGTAGTGTTTTGCCTAGCTTATATATGATAGAATTGTTTTCCACTTTTAATATTCGACCTTACTTTTTCTACATAACTATTTTTGATTTTAAGTTTGTATGTTTAATTTCATTATATTTACTAGCACTAATAATATCAAAATTTCAAAAAATTAACAGGTGTATAAAAATAATTTATAGATAGCAATAAAGTACATTAATAGGTAGTTGTAATACAATAAACATTGTCATCACACTTTATAAAAAATTTAAATTAATTATTAATCATCAAAGACATAAGAATAAAAACAGAAGATTGGTTTCAGGAGTATATTGAGAATTCGATATTGTGGAATAATAGATCATATAGAGCTATATATGTGAGATTGAAACTAACACAAAAAGTTTCCATAATAGGGTTAATGACTTTTCGGAGAAACAAAGAACAAAAGCTAGTATTTTGGTGTTTTTGGGTCAAATAATGCTTTTTGAGCTAGGGGTCGCAATATAGTTTGCGCTTTTTGGGTTTTCAAAAACTATTAAGGAATTTTGAAATATAGAATTTTTGGCCAAGTTTATAGTGTTTGGGTTGAAAAACCTTTTCAAAAGTGTCTTTTTTTTGTGAAAGAAAAACATTTTTAAAAGCTGGCATACTCAGTTCATCTATAACTAGTTTTTAATCAAATGCAAAGCATGAATTGAATTTTAAAAAATTTCACTCACTATTATCTTTTCTATAATTATGTTTTGAAGTTTTTGCATTAATCTTATTGTCCTAATATTGTTTATTTTGGGAGAAATTAAACAAATCATTGGACTATTTTCTTTTACTATATTTGTGTGAATTAGTAGCTTTTTGAAAGGCATACTTCCCTTAAATGTTTTTTTTTTTGTAATACAACAAACATCTAAGTAATGTTAAGAAAATATTTGAACTAATAATACGATGATAGGAAAATATTTAAATAAAATAATATTGATGTCAGCACATCTATAAAAGTCATGATCATATAGCTTGATTATTAATATTTTGAACATATAATATAATAATATTATTATTATGTAATAAATTAAATGAAGTTTGATGATAATCAACATATAAGAGTAGGATATTTTGGAAGAAAAAGAAAGATAGATTAATTTGAAAATGATTAATTTGAAGTTGCTTCACATCACCTTCGTTCAAAAGAATATATATAAAATTGAATATTACGTGACTTTAAAATGATTAATTTGGAGTTGCCTCACATCATCTCCACTTGAAAAACAAATATTAAATTGAATATTATACGAGCAACTTCAAAAATCAAACACAAAAGTAGTACGTAGTAGAAACCTTACTAAAATTAATTGGGTTATCGGTTAAATAAGAATAGATCTTAAAATGGGATCAATAAGGGTCAAATGAATGCAGAACAAATAATTATTTGGTTTTCGAGTAATGAAGCGAAAATTGCAATTAAGGTAAATGGAAGATCATAGTAATAAAATAATATTATACTCATATCAATTCATAATGATGGTTCCACTTACTTTAATTTTTAGTTTTCTTTCTAATGTCATTTCATGGTATTGGCAATTGTAATGTCGAAGAATTAGGTGAACAACTTCAAAGTGAACACACATAAAAACATCATAAAATATAAAGAAATAATGTCACCAAAATAAGGATGCCTAAAAAAACTATTGATCATGTCAAAAAAAAAAAAAGGATTCAATTGTTCGTTTGGAGTCTTACCTCATGTACAACATGTCTACATGATTAAGGAGATAATGGAAAGTTAAGATTTTTAATAATAGTTAGGAGTTTAACTGCTATTATGTAATGGTAGAACAAATTGACAAAATAGGACATATATATAACTATAAACATTTTAGAATACATAAAGTCATAATACAATATTATATATTATGTTTACAACAGACCAAAAGTCATGAAAATTAAACACAAGAAAACTATAGCTGTTAAGAAGAGCAAAAGTTTTGAATTGTGTTTATTGTAACTAATGAATTTTTAAATCAATGGACATAAAGAAGGTGAAAAACTAATCTCTCTGATTTTTAAATAATGACATTTTAACTAATTTTCCGTAGATTTAGAATAGTTATGTGTTGATTGTTTTTTCATTAAACCTTCCCTTTTTTAGAGTGTTCTCTCTCTTGAACTTTGTAATGTACTTATAGACATTTTCAATTGGTTTTTGGAAAGATAAATTTATTGGGACATGATAAAATTTATTGTTATTGATGATAATTTTACAAAAAAACAGTTAGAATGTCATTCTTTTTACAAACTAAGAATTAGTATAGAACATCATTCTTTAAAAATCAGAGGGAGTATTGATGAGAGGAATATAAACAGGGGAATACAATTGATCTAACCTCTAGATAATTGGCTTAAGAAAATGACAAAAAAAAGTTATTAATTATGCATTGAAGTGTATGTCATGTGTCCTCCACTTAGAACATTTTAGGTGTTTAACATATAAGTATAGATATGTTTAGTTGAGTTTCAATACTAAAAGTATATGGCGGAAGTAGGATGTGATTAACTAATTAGTAGTCCCATCATTTTAAAATATAATGTTTTAGTCATCGTGTGATTTGCTTTAGCATTAGAATCCTTAGTTACAAAATCTTTCGCAAAATTTCAGCAAGTACCAAAGGTCTCCAAATATATGAACGACGTATCATCCGGCCTTTCAAAAGTTTAGTGAAAATTAAGGTTATTGGCAAACGTATATTGTAATGTACAAATCACAATTAAGCAATTATGATTCAATGCAAAAGTAACTACCGGAGCAATCAAATGGACAATTTAGGGGAATTTAAATTTCTCTCTAACACTTGGAAATTTTGACTTCACCTCCCACACTTGTGTTTCAGTCTCTTATATAATGAGGGGAATTGAATGATTGCTCTCAAAAACATTGATGTGAAGTTGTTGGAATCATGAAAAGACAAATGTATCACTCACCGTACAAAGTAGGTTTTTTTTTTTTTTTACAGTTTTTTTGGTCAATATATGAGCCACAAAGATAGTACGATGATTACAAATTAGGCATTAAGCATTAAAGCTAATCAAGTATGTACCTTATCCTACCCACCATTGGTCCTAACCTCTCATAGTAGTTTTAAGTTTGGACAGTGATGTATTGGAACTACATGAAGAAGATTTGAGGTATAGGATGAAGTTTGAAACTAAACCCCTCTCATCTGCAATGAAACCATATTTCGAAATTAGTTTTGAGCTATATTTGTGGTATGTGCTAATGTTTGGGTAGCCGCTCACTCTGAGTGTTTGAGTGTGTGACCCCTTTCATATGGATAGATCATATATTCATATTGCACGTATATGGAGTATCATATACACATGGGGTTAAAAAGAGGGGTTAATATGGTAATCTGCTTTTTTATTTATTTTTAACCCTATGTGTATATGTTGTATCATATACATGAGTACATGGTCCATGCATTGCTCTAGCATAGTCGCAATGTCTAGGTAGTATGGTTGCTGCTAGAGTAGTGCTCTAGTTTCTTCATTTGATGCTGATTTGAGTCAACTACATTACTTTGCCTTCAAACATTTTCTGTTTTTGATGTGTGATGCCCGGAACATCATCACCACCAAACATGCATATATGCTCTGCACCAACTTCAGGTGAATCGTAAGCATAGCAACATCAAGTAATCATGCAAACATCTTTCTTACATGTGAACATCTAATAAGACGAACAGTGGAGAATAGATGGACAATGCATACATCATCCTGGTATACTCATATACATAGCTACTGGTAGTTATACAAAGACTAGATAAGGTTACTCCAAAACTAGTTTTTGTGAAAGAGTTCTGAACATACAAATTCAAACTAACAAGCAATAATTAACAAGCAATAATTGAAAATAATTCTTCGTGCCAAACATTACATTTGCATCCAGTAGAAAAATAACAATCATACATCTAGTTACACGTAAAAAAATTGAGAACTTCTCGACTTACATCTTATTGTCTACTGTGAAGGGAGTTCTCGACATGGCACAAGGAGATGAAGTGGTGGGTCTCGAGAAAGAGACAGCAGAGCTTATTGATCTCCTCACCCAAGATTCTGACGAGAGAAAAGTTGTGGCAATTGCTGGCATGCCTGGACTTGGAAAGACAACCTTAGCCAACAAAGTATTCGCTGATCCTGAGATCGAATACAAGTTCATGTATCGTGTTTGGGTCCGGGTATCCAAAGAATACAATAGAAGGGAAGTGCTCCGCACAATCTGGCACAAGATTGGTGATGAATCCTCGATTGATTTGACTAGCTCATCTGATGAGGAATTGGCTGAACAAGTCCGTAAGCACCTCGCAAAGAAGCATTGTCTTATTGCCTTGGATGATATATGGGATGTGGAAACGTGGAATGAACTCCAAAATTCTTTTCCAAGCCAGAACAGCAAGCTTCGCATCTTAGTCACAACTCGGTACAACAAAGTTGCCTCACTTGCCCAAGAAGGTAACCCTTTTCCATTGAATCTATTAGATGCAGATAAAAGTTTTCAGCTTCTCGAGAAGAGGGTTTTCCGAAGGCAAAAATGCCCTGGTCATCTGAAAGACCTTGGCCAAGAAATAGCAAACAAATGTGGTGGTCTACCTCTTGCTCTAGTGATAATTGCCGGTATTCTTATGCAGAGTCCCACCGAGAAGAGATGGTGGGAAGACATTTCTATGAGGGTGACTGAAAATGTGACTCAAGAAAAAGTGTGCAGGGAGATAGTTCGTCTAAGCTATGATAACTTGCCTTATCACTTAAGAGCATGTTTTCTGTACTTTGGAATCTTCCCCCAGAGCTCCCATATCCCAGTGGCAAACCTAATAAGCTTATGGATTGCTGAGGGATTGATCAACTCAGATGAAGGAATGGAATTGGAGGAACAATCGGAAAAATTTCTTCAAGAGCTTGTTGATCGTAACTTAGTGTTGGTGGAAAAAACGAATTGTGTTAACAGGATAAAAGTTTGTCGTATTCATGATATCCTTCATGATTTATGCATTAAGGAAGCTCGAGAAGAGAATATGTTTTACCAAATCAAGGACCTCAATCATTTTCTTGAGCGTTCCCAGCAAGTCAATTGGAATAAGCATCGGCGTCTTTCCATTCACTTCCATGTCATAGAATACCTCGCTTCAAGAGCTTCAGGTGCATGTGTGCGGTCATTTTTATCCTTGGGGCCAGAAGTTGTCCTGCCTGTCTCTGATATTAAACACTTCCCCGGTCCATTTCAACTACTTAGAGTGCTGGATGTGACGTCTATACTGTTGCAACGTTTTCCCAAGCTTCTAACGAAATTAGTTCACCTCAGGTACGTTGGCATGTATATTGATTTCGACATACTCTCCCCAGATATTTCCAAGCTCTCAAAGATGCAGGTTCTCATTGTCAAAGTAAAAAGAGGAGATAGCCTTGAAATTGGTGCAAATATATGGGAGATGTACCAACTAAGGCGCTTACAAACAAATGTACCTGTTTGCCTTTCTTTTCCTTTGAGAAAACTTCAGCAATGTGTCACCTCTCCTATCCGAACTCTCACTTTGATATCACCTAAAACATGCACAGCAGAGTTCTTGTCCAAGATTCCTAGAGTCAAAAAGCTGGGTGTTTGTGGAGATTTACGAGAACTTCCAAGTGTCGAGGGAGAGGAAAATGGATTTAATGGCTTTTCCACATTGTCCCATCTTGAGATTTTGAAGATAAAAAATGAATCAGCGGTTCATTCTAGAGGAAGAGTAAGCTTCTTTCAGAGACGAGATAATTTTCCTCGTAAACTCAGGCAGTTGACTCTATCAAAGACGCACCTCAGCTGGGAAAGGGATATGGAGATCCTAGAAATGTTGCCCGATCTTGTGGTCTTGAAACTGAAAGATAACGCATTTGTTGGAAAATATTGGAAGCCTAAAAATGAAGGTTTCCTCAATCTGGAAGTCTTCCATCTGGGGAGGACAGACTTGGAGGATTGGGATGCCTCAAGTGATCACTTCCCTTCAGTTACGACGATTGTTCTCAAATACTGTGAGAAACTTAAGGCCATTCCCTCCGACTTTGCAAATCTGCCCAACCTCCAGAAATTGGATCTTGACTGCACCAATCCTGACGTAGCTTCTTCAGCGAGGGAAATTCAGCGGAAAATACAAGAGGAGAAACCTGGCGTTACTTTTAAGCTCTCTGTTTTTCCTTCAACTCACTGATCATACTTGTATTAGCCAAGTTCATTTGCAAGGTTAGTGATTCTTCAGTCCAGTGTTTACATTCGATAGAAAAATCAAGGTTGCTTAATTTTATAGGATGAACTAAAAATGGTACCCGGTTTCACAGTCCATTTTTCTTTTATGGAGACTTGTATGCTTCTGGAAATAAAAATAAGCGTATAAATTGTGTTTTCACTCCATTTATTTTGCTAAGGATGCCGGTTACCAGATTATGCTTTGCCTGTGATTGAAGGGGTGGGCGATGGGAATGTTCATGCATGACTCGAACATAGCACTTGAGTTAGCTTTCTAACGTTTACTCTTCAGGTGGTTTGTTGGCTAGGGAGAACTTAACTCCTACTGTCCCTACTCTTGTTGAAGGCTTTATTTAGTCGAACTTCATCAGCGACACTTCAATGGAGAGGACAGTTGAGCTCAAAACAGCAACACCCTACTCTTATGAGTGATCATCTATCATTATCTGTAATTTGCATGTCTTGTAATTCTTATGTTGTTTTCTGGTGATACAAGTTTGTAACATATGTACTGATTAGATGTTTCTTCTATATATATACCCGTTAGGCTCTTTGTCTTGTATGCTCCTTGGAGCATCCCTTTGAAAATTTATCATGCTGAATACTGATGAATGGACTTCAGCAAAAGGAAACAGAAAACTTTCCCTAACTTCTGCCTGTACTTGAAAGTTGAAAGCATTTCTGATTTACACTTTCATTATTCTAACATTAATGCATATAAAGTACAACAAAACTCTTGTTAGACCGTTTTTTTTGTTAGCTACAAAAGGACATACCCACAAGACAAGTCCTATGAATTGAACAACCAATGCTGCTAACAAGCGCAGTTCTAAACTATAAAAAAAAAAAATGCATACAAGACACAAACTCACCAAATATTCATCTCCTAGAACTATGATTAATGTTGATTCTTTTCATAAAAGCTTTATTTCGTAGTTTTCGTTACAATTACGTCAACTTCGTTTATAGCTAAAAATATGATAAATAATGTTAAATTGTGACTGGACTAAACGGTTTCGGGTTGGATGAGTTTGGTTTTAGACAAAGCAATGAAGTTGAAGATTCGGAGTGTCACTCGACCCTTATCTCGAGTAGGGTGTTGCGCAAAGGGAGGCAGGGGCGAGGAGTCAAGCTCGCTCGAGTCGAGCCAAGCTATCAAGTCGTGCGAGAAAGCTCGCTCAAGTCGAGCGAGACCAGTTCGCCTTGTTTCGTCAGTTTGTTCTTTAATTCATTCGTTTTGTTTAGTCTTTTGATATATGGAATATTTGTAATATTTGTAATATATTCAATTTCCCTATTATACTATGATTGTATTAGTAGGGCTCAATAATGTAGACACCGTTGGTGCCTTTCATACTGTAAGTGACATCACATAGAAAAGTTTAGGAGAGGTTTTTTCATCAGTTCTCTTGAGGGGGAAATTAAGGAAAAAAATATTATGGCTAAAATTTTCTAATCAGTCTCTAATATGTGTCTGAACTCTGGGTTTGTACGTTTGTACGGAGTATGTTTAATTTGTACTTCTGTTCTCCTCATAAAGTGAAATCCGGGATCCTTTGATAGACGTAGCCATCTTGTTGATGGTGAACTACGTAAAATATTTGTGTGTTGTCTATCTTGTTAATTTTATCTTTATAACACACTGCTCACTGCCGCGCTTGCGCACACCAATCGGTATCGAGTGGGTTAAAAAGTTTCCATTTGGGGAGAATATCCAATCCCCACAACTTCTTCCAGAACTTCTGCTCCAGGTCTGGAATATTCCGATTATCAGGGTTACTTAGGATAGACCAAGCATAACCCGATTTGACCGAAAAAATACCAGACTTCGAGTAAAGCCAATACAAGGAGTCTTCACTCTCCGAAGATGGTAACTCAGTCCTAAGAATCTCTAAAGCCTAAGAATTAAGCTCTAATATCCATTTAATTTTCCGCAGTTTGTGTTTGTCATTCTTTAAACTCACTAAGCTTTGACATCTCTTCGTTATTGATGGTATGAAATTGAACTCGGATTAAAATTTTATGCATTATCCTTCAAACGATAACATTGTTATTTACATATCAATTTTATGACAATTTTCAGTAATGAATTGCGGAAATTTTTGGAAACTAATATAACTTTTGTCAAGACATTTACGAGAATATTAATTGGACTCTCGGAAATTGGTTCAAAAAAAAAAAATCGCATGTAAGTAACCTTAGCTCTTCTTTTGTGTCAACCATAAACAGCAACAACCATTAACAAATATGGCCGAACTTTAGCATGAAGATAAATACGTAGTAGTTTCGAAACAACAAGACTCTTTGCTTGCATTTCATATCATATGACTTTTGACTTGGACTAATACTTTACAATTCTGCCTAAGAAAAGTTAACCAATTGTGCACTTCTTAAATTTGGATGACAACAAGAAGTTCATGCTTGAAACTTTTATATTGTAGTTCCCTGTCAATTTTTATTTTTCCTGTTCGCTCTTATATGTTGCTTGAAGTCTAGCCCACGATTGTGGAAAAGATTTTTAAGGTTCATTTATTAATTGTGTGTTCAAAATATAGACCCCCCTTAACTAGTCAATTCCATTATCTCCTGAAGCTTCATCTCAAACAATCTAACACAAACTTTTTTTTGAAAAAACCTCTTATAATTTAATTACCCAGTCCAAAATTATCAATACAATAACATTTACACAATTACAATCCAAACCTCTCACTGTAATATCCCATTTTTGGTAATGAAATGAGGTTGGTAATTTGACAGCATACAATCACCTACTACGCAAAGACTAGTCACCATTCCCTCACCATAAATGCTGGAAACCTTATCAAAAAAAAAAAAAAAACAAAGTTGCTAGAAATATACACACTTACACAACTAGTCACTCTAGTCCTACACCACTTCAGATCTGGTTGGAAGTAATTCCATCCTTAAAAAAACAAAAACACAAATTCCACCAAATATCACAAATTTGCCTCTGGAGTCTGGACTAAACTTAAATTAAACTAAACTAAACTTATTAGAGCTAAACTTATTAAAATTAGATGAATTGAACATACCAAAACTAAACAAACTAAACTGAATCTCATTAAAACTAAACTGAACTTGACTTATTGGACCTTAACTCCACTTTAGATTAATTGATGGATTATTAAAAAAAGAGATATTTCCTTTTG
>CAAKMY010033873.1:0-13606 GCA_901111285.1 Corrigiola litoralis | reverse complement strand
GTTTGAACCGGGGGCACAAAAAGGTATATACCCCCATGTCTACGGTATAAGTGTTGCCTTCTATCACCAGAAAAGAACATTAAAGAACGATAAGACATGTAACTATAGATAATGATGTATAATCACTCATAAAAGAAGGATACTGCTATTTTCTGCTCCACTATACCCTTCATTGGAAATTTGGAATGTCGCTGATGAGTTTAGACAAAATTATGCCTTCTGCACGAAGGCACGATGAGGGGCAGTTGGAGTCAAGTTCTCCCCCGCTAACAAAGCATCTGAAAAGAAAAAGTTTAAAAGCTAATTAAGATTGGAGCAATGTAAGTATGTTCATGTCATGTACATACCCAGGGCCCACCCCTTCAAAGACAGGCAAAGCATTATATCATAACCAGCATCTTTAACAAAAGATATGGAGTGAAAACACAATTCTTTTCCTTATTTTTTTTTTTCAAGAAGCATTCCAGTTTTTAGTTTGTCCTTTAAGATGAGGCAAACCTTATTCCTCCTATTGAATGTAAAAACTGGACAAAAGAGTCACTAACCTTGCAAATGATGCTGGGTATCATCACTGAGTTGAAGGAAAAACAGAGAGCTTAAAAGTAACATCAGGTTTCTCCTCTTGTCTTTTTCGCTGAATTTCCTTCGCTGAAGAAGCTACGACAGGATTGATGCAGACAAGATCTATTTTCTGGAGGTTGGGCAGATTTGCAATGCAAGAAGGAATGGCCTTAAGTTTCTCACAGTTTTTAAGAACAATCGTCGTAACTGAATGAAAGTGATCACCTGAGGCATCCCAATCCTCCAAGTCTGTCCTTCCAAGATGGAAGACTTCTAGATTGAGAAAACCTTCATTTTTAGGCTTCCAATACTTCCCAACAAATGCGTTATCTTTCAGTTGTAACACCACAAGATTAGGCAACATTTCTAGGGTCTCCATATGTATTTTCCAACTGAGGAAAGTCTTTGAGAGAGTCAGCTGCCTGAATTTACTAGGAAAAGTATCTCGTCCAGGAAAGAAGCTTACTCTTTCTCTAGAGTGAACGAATGGTTCATTTTTTATCTTCAAAATCTCAAGATGGGACAGTGTGGAAAAGCCAATAAATCCATTTTCCCTTCCGTCAACACTTGGAAGTTCCTCTAAATTTCCACAAAGACCCAGCTTTTTTACTCTAGGAATCTTGGACAAGAACTCTGTTGTGCAGGTTTCAGGTGATATTAAAGTGAGAGTTCGGATAGGAGAGGTGACACATTGCGGAAGTTTCCTTAAAGGAAAAGAAAGACGAACAGGTACATTTGTTTGCAGGCGCCTTAGTTGGTACATCTCCCATATATTTGCACCCATTTCAGGGCTATCTTCTTTTTTTACTTTGACAACGAGAACCTGCACCTTTGAAAGCTTGGAGATATCCGGGGAGAGTATGTCGAAATCAATATACATGGCAACGTACCTTAGGTGTACTAATTTCGTTAGAAGCTTGGGAAAACGTTGAAACAGTATAGACGTCACGTCCAACACTCTAAGTAGGTGAAATGGACCGAGGAATTGTTTAATATCAGAGACATGCAAGACAACTTCTGGCCCCAAGGACAAAAATGATCGCACACAAGCACCTGCAGCTGCAGCTCTTGAAGTGAGGTATTCTATGACATTGAAGTGAATGGAAAGACGTCGATGCTTATTCCAGTTGACTTGCTGGGAACGCTCAAGGAAATGATCAAGGTCCTTGATTTGGTAAAACATATTCTCTTCCCGAGCTTCCTTAATGCACAGATGACAGATCATGAAGGATATCATGAATACGACAAACTTTTATCCTGTTAATACAATTTGTCTTCTCCACCATTACTAAGTTACGATCAACAAGCTCTTGAAGAAATTTTTCCGATTGTTCCTCCAATTCGATTCCTTCGTTTGAGTTGATCAATCCCTCAACAATCCATAAGCTAATCAAGTTTGACACCGGGATATGGGAGCTCTGGGGGAAGATTCCAAAGTAGAGAAAACATGCTCTTAAGTGATAAGACAAGTTAGCATAGCTTAAACGAACTATTTCTCTACACACTTTTTCTTGAGTCACATTTTCAGTCACCCTTGTAGAAATGTCTTCCCACCATCTCTTCTCGGTGGGACTTTGCATAAGAATACCAGCAATAATCACTAGAGCAAGTGGTAGACCACCACATTTGTTTGCTATTTCTTGGCCAAGGTCATTTAGGTGATCAGGGCATTTTTGCTTTCGGAAAACCCTCTTTTCTAGAAGCTGAAAACTCTTGTCTGGATCTAATAAATTTAATTGAAAAGGGTCACCTGCTTGGGCAAGTGAGGCAACTTTGTTATACCGCGTTGTGACTAAGATTCGAAGTTTGCTGTTCTGTCTAGGAAAAGAATTTTGGAGTTCAATCCACGTTTCCACATCCCATATATCATTGAAGGCTATAAGACAATGCTTCTTTGCAAGGTGTTCACGAACTCGTTCAGCCAACTCTTCATCAGTGTTAGTCAAATCAATCAAGGTATCATAACTAATCTTGTGCCAGATTGTGCGTAGAACTTCTCTTCTGTTGTATTCTTTGGATACCCGGACCCAAACACGATACATAAACTTAGATTCGATCTCAGGACTGGCGAATACTTTGTTAGCTAAGGTTGTCTTTCCAAGTCCAGGCATTCCTGCAATTGCCACAACTTTTCTCTCATCAGATTCTTGGGTGAGGAGATTAACAAGCTCTGCTGTCTCTTTCTCGAGACCCACCACTTCATCCCCTTGTGCCATGTCTAGAACTCCATATTAGACAATAAAATAAAAGTCAGGGTATGCCATTTTCTTCACATATAATGAGATGGCTAAATGTTATATTTCACAAAATGCAAATGTAATGTTTGGCATGAGGGATGATTGCCAATTACTGGCTTACTGCTATTTAATTGGGGAAAAATAGCAGCAGAAGGGGGAAATTTGTTTTCAGATATATTCTCTACTACCTGTTTCATTATATGCTGAACTTGTAAGAAAGGTGTTTACCATGTCTTATGTTGCTATGTTTAACTGAAGTTGGAACCTTAAGTTGTGGGGAGCATATCTACAAGTTTGATGTAATGTTCCGGGGTTCCCATCAAAAAGGAAATGTTGGAAGGTAATGTAATGAAGTTGACTCGAAAATGAAGAAACTAGAGTATCACTCTAGCAGCAGCCATATATGATCTATCCATATGAAAGGGGTCTCTATCTCTACACAGAGAGAGGCGCTACCCAAAACTTAGCATGCTACCAGCCTACCACATATCTAGCTCAAAACAAGGAAAGAAATACGGTTTCATGGCTGATGAAATCATGAAAGGGGTTTAATTTTGAAACCTCATCTTATACCACAAATCTTTATTTAGTGTCGAATCGAAATTGCTTAGTTGTGATTATACAGCATATTATGATTTTTGAATGCCAAGAACCTTTACTTTCACATCAGATGAGTATAGTTGTGATTCGCATCAGATTTAAAGGTTACACACTAAACAGTTTAAAAACACTATCCAAACACAGTTAATTTTCATGTAAGTGTTTTTAAAAATTATAAACTACAAAAATATTCTTAAGTGTTTGAAAACAAAATAGAAAAAACGTTTCAAAACGGGCCCCTAGTGATAAATTGAGTTCAAACGGTCATACTTTTCATTAATTTTGAAATGATCGGGACCACTTTAGGTCAAAAACTGAAAATTAGAAAATTTCCTAGGAAACTTTCAGTAAGAACTGTCCAAACAATAAAACTTGTGACAGGCAAATGCCAAAAGGGCTGGTGGGAGGCAACCCGCTAGAGATATGAAATATGTGGTGAGTAAGTTACCGTTGACCTAGTGGTAAACCTCCTCTGATTATCCAAATGTTGCAGCATCTTAATATCGTAGAACTTGTCCTCCATGATCCGCTTGATCTTATCCTTGATGGTCTTAAAGTCTTCAGCTACTTCATGCAGTTTTTTGTACTCCCATAGAGGCCATAGTCTGCCAAAGGTCCCGGCCATCCCATGCTTGAAAATGACGTACATCTCAATGGCATCTTCAGCAGCATATGTAACATCCCTCATCCGCGCAATGAGGTTTTTTATGCTTTCGAAGTCACGGCACCCAGCTGCATCGTGAAGGAATGCTCTGAATCCTTTGATGTCGTCGTAAATGACATCGAGATCATCCTTAACACCACTTATTAAATTGTAGTCAGTAGCAAGCAGGTCTTTTGCTAGGCCTATGAATGCTCCAATAGTCCAATTGCAGCATCTGCTGCCATCTGTTGGAAATATGCCATACGTACATGTAAGAATGGGTAACTAGTAGTACAGAAATGTTAGAAAAGTCGACTTTATTTACTTCTTGAGTCCTGATCACTGAAGCATGGGTGAGATAGATAAGTGAAAGTCACAGTAACAACATTTCTAAATAATGTAAGAATGGGGTGCTTTCTTTCAGGGACTGTAGGTGAGCTGGTGAGGGTTTATGGAGCAAAGCAAAATAAGTAGCTAGAAGCCGTGTGATTATGTGAATGCTCCTCTTATTCTGACTTTGATATTTTCCGTAGGATTTTATTTATCTTTTTTGTTTATCTAAGGCAGACTCCGTTGACACAAGTAGTCTCTCAGCAACTTCTTAGTCCTTACCAACGCTTAAGTTGTATGGTTCTTATTGCCCAATAAAACGGCAATCCATTAAGACAAAACCATACCAAAAATAAAAAAACCGAAAAACAGCCAACTAAGTGAACTCTGGATTGCTAATTCCAAGCACAAACACTCGCTTCAAACTCTCTAGTAGTCTCTAGTCGCTGAATTCATCAAAGGAGTCGGGTTCAGTGGGGTAAGTAATACTCTTGAACTGCTTGTTCGACGAGTAGTACCTCTGCTCATACTCGATTTGTTTTGCTGATTTTGCAACAGAAGGGCTACACCAGTGGACTTCAATGCTCTTCAAGTTCCCAATGTCACTGAAAGCAGATGGGATGGATTGTAGTTGCTTGCATCTTTGTATGATTAACCGCTCAAGTTTCGGAAAGTGATCATCCGATGCCTCCCATTCTTCAAAATCAAGGCTATCCAATCTCAAGTATTTCAGATTATGGAACTTTCCGCTAGTGTCCCAGCTATGTCCTTCACAAGCTCTGACCAATAGTTTCAGAACCTCAAGACGTGGCAATGCCGCAATTGTTTCCATTTCAGACCAGGGAAAGCGAAACTTGGACAGACTTAGCTTCTTGATGTTCACAGGCAAGCTGAACCTGTGAGGAAATCGAGCACGGCTGTAGGATACCGCCTTCAAAGATTGAAGATGAATAAGACTTTCCAGTGCAGGGAACACATTACTAGCCATGAATATGCAATTCAGCTTTTGAAGATTCGGCAGCCTTCTGATTATCTGCTCAGCGTTCCGACAAAAAGCAGGGGTGGAAAAGCTCTGCAAATTGTGCAAGGATGGGCAGTCCTCCTCATAGCAAACTTTTGCCCGATTAGTTACCACCAGATGCCTTAACTTCTTCAAATTGAAGATACTATCGGGAATCTGTACTTCCCCCAGTATTCCTCTCACAATAAATATTTCAAGGTTCACGAGCTTACCGATTGATGATGGGATCTCATTCATTGAACCCTGGAGTGCCAAGTATCTCAATGAAACAAGGGCCATCATACCTTCAGGAAACCAACTGCCCACATTGATGCATTCCAGGTCCAGCACTTTGAGTAATTTGAAATTTTTATGAATGAAGGAGACGTCACATCCATTCAACACGCCAAAAGATTCATATAGCCGTACATCACCAGTACCAAAGAACATTAAGGAACGGGTGCGCAGTCTGGACGATAAGGAATGCTTGAATTTTACAAATTCATCCTGTCCTGAACAAAAGCATAGGCGCCATTGCCAAATTGGATGAAAATTCCACCTGGAAAGTAAAGACTATCAGTAATGTCCAGCAGGTCTAGAAAATAAATAAAAAAAAAAAATTAGCAGAAAACTCCGGAATATTGCCATTAGACAAAGTTGGTCATACCTGTCAATTGTATGTAGAAATTTCTCTTCATCTGCTTTACGCAAGCAGAAATCTCGCAGCAGATCGTGCATCCTGCAACTCTGAATCCGATCATCTGAACTGGTATTTGTAACTATTAGTAAGCTTCTATCAACCAGGTCTCTAAAGTAAGATTCTGCTACATCCTCGAGACTACGTCGCTGATTTGTTTTTTCTTCTACAAATCCTTCTGCAACCCACAGCTGCACCAATTTCGACCTACGAAACTCTTTCCTTTTCGAGAATGCTCCACAGTAAAGAAAGCACTGTTTCAAGTGAACGGGTAGATGGCTGTAACTAAGTTCTAGTTTACTCCAAACACTATCTTGGTTTTCAGCCAAAAGGGAGTTTAGACTATCTGCAACTTGTTTCCATTTATGTTCTTTTTGTTCTATATTTTTAAGAACTCCAGCTAAAACAACAATGGCAAGTGGTAGCCCTCCACTTCTTTTGGCGATTTCCACTCCAACTGCACTTAATTGCTGAGGGCTGCTCCTTGCACCAAATACCCTATTTTCCAACAGATGCAAGCTTTTCTCTATTGAAAGCAGTTTCAGTTCAATACAAGTGCTATCACAACTCGCTTGCAATCCAATATGCTTTAACCTGCTTGTTAACAAGATTCTACTCCCATTGTTGCCAAGTGGAAAACAGGTCTTCAATGCATTCCATGCTTTAATATCCCATATATCATCCAAGACAATCAAATAATTTTTCTTTTTCAATAAGCTTTGGTACAGCTTTTGAGCTAAATCCTCTTCATTCAATTTATTGTATTCGCTGTTAGGTCCATTGATTTGATTGATGATGTGTTCAAGCAACTCTTTTTTTTCGTAATTTTGAGAAACATAGCACCAAGCATGAGTATAGAAGGACTCAGCAACACCTTTATACACTTTCATGGCTAGTGTTGTCTTGCCCAATCCAGGCATGCCAACTATCGAAACAATCTCCAATTTTTGTGAGCCTGTCTTAAGTTTCCTTGTCAATTCTTGTTCCTCATCCTCAAAACTTACCATCACCTCCTTTTGTGCTTCAGGAGCTTTCGCCTCATCTTCAAAACACTCAGCATCTGCATATTTGTTTCTCCAGGTTCGGGCCTTCTCATCTGGACCACCAGCATCAGTAGCTACTGTTACATTCTGTATCACCTTTGTGACCTCTTCTTTGACAAGCTTAACCTCTTCCATGACATCAGATATCCGCTTTTTCAAAAACCAGTCAGGAACCTCATCAATTGTGTTGATGACATTTTCCACTTTGCAACCCACGTTCATAATCTGTGCCCTGAGGAGCTTCATTTCATCGCCCTTGTTATACTTGTATGCATTATCTAGAAGAAAGGAATTGCAGATGACTAAATGATCATGCAATACCCCAATCTGATGCATAGAAAATGCTCCAGAGTCGGCCTGACCTTCCTTCAGAATCAACAGATTTGCTACTGTGATGTCAAGAAAACCCAGTTCAGACTTGGGTAGCTTTGACGGTGACAGCTTAGCACATTTGAAATAAGCTTGACTGACAGTTGCCCTGAAGCGGTCGACTGCTTCCACCACATTAAAATCAATATTTTCTTTCAAATTATATACATGTAAGAAGCAAAAAATAATTCCTGCTTTAAAGATTCCTGCTCCAATATCATTGAGGAGATCATCTAGCTCCTCCTTGTCAGAGTACTGATAGAGTGGATCTCTGAGAATACATCTCAGGACAATGAGCTCTCTCTTCAGAATTTCAACATTATAATCCATTGAAGCTACCATACTGGAATCAGAATTAAGTATCTCCATCAGAGATTCTATCAAAACATTAACCATGCCCAGCAATAGTTCACCAGTTATGTCACTGTCGACCACCGGCCTGAGCGGAACTTCAATCAATTTAACAAAAATGTCCCGGACTCCCAATTCCTTAATCAGTAGCAGCAACTGATTCGCAGACATAGGCTGACTGTACTTGGTCACCAACTGCAAATAAACAAGACAAGCTGCCCTCTCAGTCACATCTTCTAAAAAGGTAAAGAGATTGTTCCGCCTATTGTCTTCAATGTACAGCTTTGCAGCATTTGAAAGTAAATCTCCCAAGAACTTTATCACATTATCAAGCTGACTCTTCATAAGAGAAAATGACTCTGTCCACGGATTAGAACTTTGCAGATTCCCCATAGCATTAGAAAGAGCATCAGCAAAGCCCACTCCAAAATTCTCGCTCATAGGACTAGTTGATGGGGAAGGCTTCAAATATCTGATCTGGGTGCATACTTCATAGATGGCCCCCAATTGTGGCTTGGTGAGTGTAGCTTTTTCCAGTAAGTCAGAAAAAAGACATTCAAGTTCCTCAACTTTGATTTCTTCGCTAATGTTAACATCTCTGAAGCAGAGACAGAAAAGGTCCCACCATGCGTTGCTCACCACATTTTCAATATGAGTCCTGATGGCCCCCAATTGTGGATGGTCAATGCACCATCTTGCTGCGCATCTGAGAAATGCTCGAAGAAATTTCAGCTCCATTTTAATGTTTCGAGTGTCTGGATACCCTGAACATTTAAAGCTTCGAGTCTCTACGATCTCCAAACATCTCAAGAAATCATCAATAGAGCTGTCAATATGTGTCACACCCCTTCTTATTGACTCTCCAATGTCATGTTTTGTCATCCTTATCTTTTCAATGAAGTCCAGAACTTTGACCCTTGATTCATGGTTGTCCTGTTTCCCTAACTCCTCTGCTGAAAAACAAAGAACAGATTCAGCATCAAAAGCCAAGAGACCAATATGTATGGATATGGCAACTAATTTCGGCAGCTCCATGGATAATTTGCAAGCATCCATGAGAATATTTCGGAGTAATTGAATCTCCAATAAAATTTCTCGTATTTGGCGGTCTCTAGTATTTATCAGAAGACGAAGAATTGTTGATGCTTCTGCCAGATTGGTTTGCAGGGAGTTAATAAAACAGTAGAGAGTTTCGCACATAACAAGTGAAGTTGACCTGAAAAGCTTCAGAATTTTGAAGTAAACCTCCTTGGCTCGTAGCTGACCATCATTAAGCATCACTAGCATATTAGAAAACTCTAGATCCATAGCTTCAGCTTTGCTTTCATCAAATTTTCCCGCCATAAATAACTGAAACAGAGATGCAGCTCTTGCAAACATACAAGTTGTATAGTCATAAATCTCTCTTACCAATTTTTCACTATTGACATCACGCCATACCAAATATTTCCTCCTTACTAAGAACAAAAAGAAGGTTCGCAAGAATGTTAGCTTTTCTTCAATTGCTTTGGCTTGCTCTTTCATAGTAGCAGTTTGATTGGCCTCCCTGCTGCAGACGTATTTCAGATTGTCCAGGACATAACTAGTGAACTTTAGCCAATCAGATCTGTCCATATAAGCGCTACGATAAAAGTCTGTAGCTTGTGGCTTGATAAACAAAGTCCGTTTCATAAGATGAGAAACAAATTCATCCAAGCCCACAGGAAAGTCTTCACATCTGAAACGCCTTCTTAATTCTTCATAACCTTCCTCTTCTGCCTCGTCACTAGATGCCACACAGGGCAAGATGTACCTGACCTCAAGCTTCAAGGTTTGGATTTTTTCCTTTATGTTCATAGTCATGTTCTTGAAATTCACCTCTATTTCGTGCAAGTCCTTGAACAAATCCTCAAAAAAAGTCATTTTTCCTGATCTCCTTTGTTTGAACTGTACCGGCTGAAAGATGAAGAATTCAGAAAGCAGGAGATTAACAGAACATCACAAAGGTACATAAACTTGTTAACGTTAGTACCATATTTCAAATTACCCCTTATAGCTAATCAATATATTACTACATTCTTTACTGAATGATATGCTTATATATTGTATTACGAGCTCAACACCTATCAACTCCCATATTTCTACATACTTCATACGTACCTTGTTATGCTTATAAATATATTACTACATTCTATTTATGTCGATCTTTTGGTTTGTAGGGAAGGAGTAGAATGAGGTTGGGAACGACCTAATTGAGATACAACCACTCTCAATGCATATATGTAGATGTTTCCCTCATTTATATATGCTGCTATTGCTTTGCAGAAAACTTCTTGATAATCATATATGTTGTTGTTAAGAAATGTAAATTACCAATCTACCACCACCACCACCACCTTTACCTTTCCAAGATGAATTTGTTACATTACTTAACAAAGTTAGATTTACCATATTTTTTTTATTGTTTTCACCACCCGGTAAGTCCGGCTCGAAGCCAGTTAAGACTACTAGGGCGGCAAAGCTCTCCCACTGAGCTTTAATACCGCTTCACGAACCTGAGACCTATGGTTAAGCTAGAATAATCTCTTCCCAGTTGATCTAAGTGCTTTGTGTTATGTTTACCATATTTGACACTACTCATCTCAGTGTAAAGAAAATAAAGAGATTTACCGTAAGCACTAAGCCACTAAATCATACATCACTACATCAGACATCAGTTATCAATGTAACGTATTCTTGTTATGCTTAGTAAAGTGTTTGCAGCCCTGTTATAAATGCATTTATGTACAGTTTAAGGCATTTTATGGAATTACATCAACCATGAACAATCAAAAGCATGAAGTACCTGTTTTGTAAGAAATGGGAATTCACTTCACCTTCTTCCTCGAAAGGTAAAACACCATGCAAAAAACGGGAAAAATCAGTGATCAGAGCCAACAATAGCAATGAGAGGATTCAAGTTCAAGAGTCGTTGATGAGCAAAAGCCGGAAGTTTGAGAGTGGGTTGAAAAACAGTAGGTGAGCAGACAGTGAAGCAAAATGCATAGTTTCCACCAAAGCAAAGTCAACTTAATCATACTTCGGAAAACAGACTGTGTATTTTAAAAATGGCTTACTTTCTCTGGTAAAATAAGGCGAATTGAATTTAAATAATCTCATTTTAGAAGTGTTTTATATCAATTTTATATTTCGTCAATAATAATCTCAACTTTATTTGAATTTTTTAATATTATATTCAGACTAACACCGTTAATGTTTTGTTAGTTAGTTCGTCGCCATTATTTTAATTTCCTCCTATTCCGCTCGATTTTTCAGTTTTGTTGTGTGTTCCATACAAATTGGTTCTTTGTTATACTTACTCAAATTATATTTTTGCTCCTTCAACAAAAAAAAAAAAAAAATCACGGTAAAAATTTAATTAACCATCTATCTGATATTTTTTATTCTTTGTTTACTATAAACATGATTGCATAACTATGTATTAAATTTGAAAGAGAAAATATATTATTTTTTGTTGTTGGAGGGGATAAGAAGAAGAAATGGTCCTTAACAAAAATAAGTTTCATACACTCATACCTACTCCTTATGTCCCAACGTTTTTGATGCGTTTGCTTTTCCATTTACATTGAGTTGATATTTTAATCATTAGTAACTAATGGCATAAAATGAAAAAACTTATAATATTTGAAATGTTAGATGACATTTAAAAATCCCATATATTTATATCCGTCAGCCGCATCTAAAAACTGGGTGCGACAACTATTGTAGGTAACTTTTGTCTATTACTCCCTCCCATTCACTATAAGCTTCCCACTTTCTATTTTGGTCCATAGTCATTATAAGCTTTCCACTTACTTTATTCCCTTTTTGGCAAAAAAAAAAAAAAAAAAAAATTACAAGGCTATCCTGATTCTGGTATAGTATTTACATTATATGCCATTGTAATTAACTTTTCAGATTTTTAATAATTAAACCATAATCACCCACTTATCCCTAATATCATAACCCATTAACATAAATCACTCTCCCAAAATCACAACAAACCAACGGTGACCCACGTTATCCTTCATTCACTCATCATCTTCCTTCACTCACTCATCTCGCATCATCTTCCTCTCACCCACCCACCCTCGCACTACCACCAACCATTCTTTCCCCACAACTCCTCCCCTACCCCACCGCATCCCCACCACCTCCACCTGCCCTGACCAACCAACAACCACACAAAGTTCTACTCCGGCGACGCCACAACGTTATTTGCCACTTCTCCTTGGGCCTCTGCATGCCCATCACCACGAAGTCCGACCTCTTCACCGGCAACTCCGCCCACGCTTCTTACCTTTGCTCCGGCGACCACTCCTTCCTTTTCACCTCCACATACTCCCTCTTTGTCTCCTTTCCTATGAATAAAGGATTTATTTTTGACATAAGATTTTGATGGTGGGATTATATGGGATTGAGATGGAAAGATGGGATTTTTATGAGATGTGTATATGTGAATCTGTGAGTTTGGTCCCAGAAAATGGTGGATATTTTTATGAGCTAGATGTGTATATGTGTATATGTGAATCTGTGTCTTTGGGAGTTTGGTCCCAGAAATTTTCTGGGTTGAAGCTCATATGGTGGATGGAAATGGTGGAGACGGAAGAGGCTTGATGATGAAGAAGGGGTTGCCCTGACTTGCCCCCAACTCTTATCCTTCTCTCTCCTTCTTTTTGGTGGGAAGATTACTAAAATCTGATCCCTCTCTCTCCTTCTAATTGTTTGTCCCTCATTACCCATTTTGTCCTTGAAAAAGTTGCCCCCACTACCCACTATTTATTTGTTTAATATTTTTTTCTTAAAGTTTGTTCCAAAACAAAGTGGGAAGCTTATAGTGAATGGAAGGGAGTACTAGATAGAAAAAGTCTATTCCCGACAATTTTACTTTGAATCACTTTTTTTTTTTTGTTAGACATGCATGTGTCTATTCCAGGCACCAAAAGTGTCATACTACACAAAAATATTTATTCCAAACTATTTTTGTATTGCAGACACACTTTTGTTATTTCTCACACACCACACACATTTTTCTTATTTTTCACACACCAGACACATTTTTCTTATTTCTAGACACAACATTGCCTAATCTAAACACATTTTTGTTCTTTTAAGACACATAATTGCTTATTCAAGACATATTTTTGTTATTCTCAGATACATAATTTCCTATTCTAGACACATTTTTGATCTTTTTAGACACAAAAATGCTTATACTAGACACTGTCGCACCTACTTTTTCGGATGCGAGACACAAATCCCCCTTTTTAAAAATACTTTAATAAGTTAATATTTTTTTATATTTTTTAGATATATCTATCAATTTATATCAGTCAAAATATGATTTTAAATAACGTCAAAAAACAACCAGCTAGTCTTGGGAGAGATCGTCTACTTTTATTATAAAAGTAGACCAAGCTATGCTGGTTCTATAAAGGCATATAAATCTACAACTAGTTTGGGCTTATAGGGAATATAAGAAAATTTGTCTAATAAAAAGTTGGTCTAATTTTATAATAAAAGTAGACGGTCTCTTCTAATAATTTGTGAAAAACCAATGAAGCAAATCCATCGTGACAAAAGGAACGTTCATGGGGACACTGCTTACCCTCACGGAGAGTCGGAGAGTCATCTTTAGCCGCCTCATTCCGACAGAATCTCGTTCAGTCACCTTTCTAGTTTTCCTTTCTAGTTTTCCTCTCCAGAGATACAATAGCGTACAACTAACATATTCCCTCCGAACCACTCATTTCCCCA
>CAAKMY010033872.1:0-10154 GCA_901111285.1 Corrigiola litoralis | reverse complement strand
GGGGGGTTGGGTTTTGGGTTTTTTTCTTCAGGGGTAGGATGGTATTTTATGATCCTATAATACCTTAATTGTTACGTTTTAAAGTTCAGTACCTAATTTGTTACAAACCTCAAACATCAATACCCATTTGAGCTCTTAACTCATGAAAACATAATTAAAATCAAATTGTTTCATGCAAATCATACTGTTTTCCCATATACGGAGTACTATCTTCTAACGCTTTTGACGCTGTAATCTTAGGACTTGGAAACTGACATTATAAAATTTAAAATACAAGAATTGCAAAATTGCATAGCAACTACTAGCACCTACTGTTCTATACAGTCAATGAGGGCTGCTATCTCTCAGCCAGGAACATGACCAACAACACCCACTGAGGCATTGACCCACAAATAAAGCCACACTGTACGAATATCCCCATTGAGATGTTAAAAGGATAACACATGATACAATAGGGAATAGACTATTCGGTATATGCAAGTAAAAAATAACGAATACGGATAGTTTGGATTTTTCTGTGCATGCAGGGTGTACGTCTCTAGAAGTCGTTAACTTCATAATCTTATTATTTCATGACCAATCTGACAAGCAAGTGGCTGCTAGGCCGAACTAGCAACTTGTGTCGATTACTTACTCCTATATTGGAACATAGTATGACGCTTACCAGAGGATAGAGTAGAAATGCCCATAGAATTCGATTGCAAGTTGGATATTTTTGTTATTAATCCAACTAATGAAAGGAATGGTTGGAGGAATGATCATAAACTTCAAGTTGATGAAAAAGAGAGATGCATTGTATCTATATTGTCTAGGCTCTGGATCCCTGGTTCTCTGCATCATTCTGCAATACTTTTTAACAATGTACTCACGTGCTTTTTTTGCTTGACCCAACAAATAATAAGTCATCACACATTTCTCTACTATTATGGTATCTTTCTCATATGAGACACGTAAGATTGAGAAAGGGTTCAATATTGTAAACTTAAACACAAATTTACTTCATATTAAAAAAAACCTAAACTCGTTTAGTTAGATAGGTCGCATATGACGAAAGAAATTCCATAACCAAACCACAAAAAACAAAAATTGTGTGTAATTACCATGAGAAAGAAGAGCATTTCCAAAGATTAGAGAAAGAAAGTTTTTTTTTTAATCTTCAATTATCTTATACAGAGTATATATTACTTTCTCCACTGCAAAATAATAAGTCGTATCGATTTGACTTTTGATCAAAGTTTATGTAACAACGGATACAATAATAAGATTATATCACCGAAATACTAGCTAACTTGAAAAAGATGATTATATTTAGTTAAATTGTGCATGTAAGAGTTGGCTCAACTGGTTAAATAAGTGGTGAGAGTTTTGTAATCTAAAGTTCCGAGAGCAGTTGAGCTTCGGTCTGCGCCAAAGGTATCATCTATGAGTTCCTCTCATCATTCAAAAAAGTCATGAAGAATGACCAAAGCTAGTGCCCAATTGCCCAATTGCTCTTGTGCTTGTTAAGTAAAAAATACTCCGTAATAAGCAAGTTGCCACTCTAGCCTATTTTTTATGCTCGGCATTTTAAGACCTTACACAATGATTCCGTTTCATGACTCTTAGTTTTTGATCCAAGATACATTTCAAAATTACGTGAAATAATGGGATTTGGCCACCAATGTGACATATAATTAATGAACCTAAACCCAACCCGCCTTAGTCATTTGACTGGTACTTGTGCTGTTAGCTAGTTATGCATATATCTTGAACGGAAACAAAATAACTTCACTAATCCGTATACATCTTCCAACATGGCAACTCAGGTAAAGCATTTAGCAACTTTTGTTACAAAAGATGGCTGCTTCGCAGATTTCAAGGTTTCATTTACAAGTCACATCTCATGGGCTCGTGGCATATAGGAAGGCAGTCGCAAAACCTCCTCTTTCATAAGGAGGTAAAAACTTGTTCCCGTACATGATAGAGTATCACCATTCAAAGCACACCCTCCTGATTTGCAGATGGATTGAGCAGAACGGTTGAAGAGTTCCTTTGTGAAAGCACATCATCTCTGGAGCTTCCATCCATGAAAAATGCAGGTTGAAACGGTACTTGAATCGAGACCGAATAGTCACTGAGCATAAGAACTATAGAAGACATATTTGGTCTGTCTTCAGGGTTTTCTTGGACGCATAGCAAACCAATGTGGATGCATCTTAGAACCTCAGTGCTAAAACCAGCTGATAGAATAGGGTCCAAAATGTTCCATGCTGTGCCTTCTATCCAATTTTTCCAAGCCTAAGAAAGTAACATTGCCAAGCATTAATGTCAATGCTTAAGTATGCAATGTCATATATATGTAGGTGTTAGTGAAGTGCAGTAACTGAGTTTATTAGTTAACACACTTACAAAGCTTAGGAGGTTCTCTGGATTCTCTCCACCTAGGAATGAGGTAATTCTCTTCCCGGTTAATATCTCTAAAACAAGCACACCAAAGCTGAAGACATCCAAGTTCATAGACACTTGTCCGTGGAGCACGTATTCAGGAGCCATATAGCCACTTTATAAAGAGTATGGTTAGAGTATGATCAAATTCAGGAGAATGTTAGCCATTATCAAGTACATGTAGATGAAACATAAGACACTTACTAGGTACCGACAATTCTTGTTGTCATAGTTTGAGTTTGATCAATGTCAAATAGCCTTGCCATGCCGAAATCTGCAATCTTAGGATTGAACTCTGTATCTAGGAGTATATTTGCTGCTTTGAGGTCACGGTGGATAATTCGTAGCCTAGATTCCTCGTGAAGGTAGAGGAGCCCTCGAGCAATGCCATGGATAATTTTGTAGCGTGTTTCCCAGACCATGGACTTACTCTGCACTGAATCTGCATATTCATGCTATGGTCTTACATCTGGACTACTGTGATATTCAGAAAGTGATCAACTATAGTAGAGAATAATTACCAACCGAATATGAAGAAATCGAGGCTTCTATTGGCAACAAACTCATAGATGAGAAGCATTTCTTCTGCATGCAAGCAGAAACCCAGAAGCCTCACTAAATTTTTGTGCTGGAGCTTAGCCAATATCAGAATTTCATTCTTGAACTGTACATCACCCTGTCCTGAACTCCTCGAAAGCCTCTTCACCGCTATTTGTTCCCCATTAGAAAGCACACCCTGAACAAGTAATGTGGTACATTTTTTAACAGAAAAAATCTGAACGAATACTCAGTTGTAGAGATTAGCCAGAGGAAGGCGCATTAGTACCTTATAGACAGTACCAAATCCTCCTTGTCCGAGCTTAAAATCATCAGAAAAATCCTCTGTTGCAGTCTTTATTGCTCCAAGACTAAATTGCAAGGATTGGAGGGTTTTAATTTCTTCTTCTGTGCTTATCAATGAACCAAGTTACAAACATAATACACTTATCAGTAGGAATTGCAGAGAGGAGCTTATTGTGTAATCAGAAAGCTCACTGTTGAATTTGATCCAGGACTTCCTCAGCTTCTTCCTCCGTAATAAGATTAACGAAACCACGGTAATAACTAGTATGGCCGACACGACAATTGGGATGGCAATGAGACTGGCATTGGTGGATTTCTTTCTTTTCTGAACTACAAACACATATTTTCATACAAAGGGAATTAAAAATCAGGGAAGAAGTTGCTAGGAAAGAATAAGACCTTGTTCTCTATTAGCGAAACTATGGAAGTGTTCCCAAAAATCCAGTAATGTTCACAAAAGTTCATATTATTTCTTAACAAAAATGCAAAAGAGTTTTTTAAAGTCGTTAAAGAGTTTCCAAAAGTTCCCGAAAATTCCCAAATTTGGTGAGAAGTTCTCGAAAGTTCTCAAAATTTTCCATGAAAATACCATGGAGAGAACAGGGCTAAATAGAGGAGAAGAAGCAAATCAATGATTCTATACTTTACGAAGTATTAGTTACCTGCTGTCGATGTTTTATTGATGATTTCTGGCGGCGGAGGTAGTGGTGGAGGCGGTGGCGGTGCTAAATTCGGCACGTTCCCAAAGAAAGGAGTGAGGTCATATTGCACAAAGCAACTTGGCCTAACAATCTTCACCCCTGAAGCCTTCTTTGTAGGCTGAACACAGCATGTAGGCAAAACAGTAAGAGACCCCTGAACGCACTCAACACAACTTTTACTAGACAAATCCGGAGTACACTGCACAAGTCCATATAACGTTTGATCACCCTTAAGACTAAGCTGTCCACTAGCATATTTCAGCTCAGAATTACCTGAAGCAGCTTTATTCTGTAACGTTGTCATTAGGCCATAAAGTGATTGGTTAAACCCCACAGGATCATTGACAGTATCTCCAGCAGTCAGGTACCACTGCGGTGTAGCTTGCACATTGCCGTAGATAGAACGGCCGGAGATGAACATGGTGCAGTATTCAGTGTACCCAAATGCCTCCTTTTGGTTAGGACAAGTTTGTGGAAGCAAGTTAGCAGAGTCTTCGATGCAAATTCGGCATGTGCCGAGCGGGACATCGCCCCGGCAGAAGGCTAAGGAATGGACTGTATTGGGGTCTTGGCCTGCGGTGAAATTGTAGAAGCCATAGGTAATCTTGGTGTCCGAGGAGAGAGCGTTCAGGACTGTTTTGAGGTTTGATTGGTAAGGACTGTTGGGTGTGTACGTATCGCCATCGCACTCGCTGTGGCGAAACGAGAATTGGGCTGATGCTTGGGTGATTATAAGACTAAGGATGATAAGCAACGAGACAGGAACATCTGATGACTCCATTTTTCTTATTCAGTTGCTGCTAGAGAGTTGCAAAATACAAGAAAGTAGAGTATAGGAAGGTAGGTTGGCAAAGGAAATATAGTCCACCAAGCCTCTTTAACTTTTTTTGAAACAAGGATAACACTTGGTACTGTAGGTGACGTCCTTTCATCGTTGGTAAAAACTAGTAATGGGTAAGTCGAAGTCTAAAAGGATTAACTTTTGCCAATCAGTCAGTTCAATCGTAGAAAGCTCAGTTTACTATTATTGCATCTCTAATGATGAGTTCTGATTTTCCGTGTAAGGAAAGTTAGACAAGAGCACGTACATATTGTACAAAGCTGTCTTGGTTGCTATACAAATTGATTGATCAAGGGATTACGAAGTACATTATTCTAGAGTTAGCATCAAAATTTTTTTTTTTGTGGATCTGCATGTGTAACCCACTATGTTAGTAGGAGCATAGTTTATTGCATGCTTATACCGTTTGGCTTCTAGGCTTCTAGCCTTCTAATTCACAGGGTCAACTTGATAAAGCGACCAGTCTGATCTGCAATGATAATGTAATGGAATTGTAACTGGCATAGGCCAGCCATTCCCACAATTCCACAAACAGTAAAAAAATGTTAAAGAAATAGCAAGTTGATTTCTCCAGTCTTGATTGTTGGCTCGTTGAAAAATGTATCTTGTGTGACTTTGGAGTCTAGACAATAGACACTAGGCAAAGTCATCAAACCAATAGTTGAATTAGTAGTACGCAGTAAGACAATATTTAGAAAGTGTAGAATATTATTCAAACAGGGGAGTTAGCTTTGAACATTCTTAATTATGGAGAAAAAAATGCCCACATGTAATTTTTGGTACCTAAGCTCGTACTCGATTTGACCGCTAATTTTTTGTTCATTTACCTTAGCCAATCCTTTTGTAAGATTTGTGATATTATTATAAACAAAGTTACCATAACTTAACCGTCGAAATAGATGTGTTAAATTAACGGAGATAATTTGTGTACTTTATCAGTGAACAAACTCAGCGCCATATTACATGTAGATCTGACAACGTTGACATGTCTGATTGACCCAATATCCACCCGTAAATGATCCCAAGCTAAACCGAAGTTATGAAGACCTTATCTCAACTGATCTGATTTGCATTGATCGGATCTGGAGTGAATCCATGCTAAGTTACTCATGGTTTGTTTTAGTCATCAAACTAACTTTTAATTTGTTGCAAAATTATCAATTTGTACAGCAAACAAAAATATATATGGCCACAATGAGGTAATAATAATATGAAGTCGACTATTGCTCTAGAACCTCGCTTGGCATGAAAGACTAGATCATAATTGACCAGTAATACATACCAATATCGGACCCAAACACGACCTGAAGTTGACCTACAATCACCATTCACCACGGACTCAAATTGACCCGTGCAAATTAGTAACCTGTTTGCCACGTCTAAACTTGATTTGCATGCCATGTCACATAGTACTACTTTTGAATATACACCACCGGCCAGGGAAAGCAAATGTTGAAATGGCAAACTCAATGGCAGGAAAAGTCCAGGAATTTTAGAAGGTATGGGCCATGGAATTTAGATGTGCGAGTGAAGGCAAGGAATATCGAAGCCCATGCCCCATGCGGCCATACGAAAGGATTTTCCTACAAGGTGTTCCAAATTCACACATGCACGAGTCATGATACGACAGGAACGCCCATTCGAGACGTTAATTATGGTTATTGAGTGGCCTATATACTTCTCTTGACTTAGCTGACTTTGACTCCTAACCTTTTTAGTCCTTACCACGCCTTTGGCCCTCATTCTGGCAATTTCTTTGTTGTATTACTTGTATGGATGCATTTGTTTTCCACAAGATATACTAGTACAGACAATTATATATGATCCTGTCCTCCGCAACAGCAAGAAATTACAATGGGCAAGTCCAAGCTTCTTCTTGTTCCCTTACTTATTCAATTTTACTTGGCTTCCTTAACACATTGCCAGCCAAATGTCCTGTTCCAATATTGCATAGACACATATGGTAACTATACCAATACCAGCACTTACAAAGCAAATCTCAACACCCTCCTCTCTTCCCTAACATCTGTTACACAAAATGATTATGGCTTCTATAACATTTCCACTGGCCAGGATCTCGACACAGTTAATAGCATCGCGCTATGCAGAGGGGACGTGACAATCCAGGATTGCCACAAGTGCCTAAATGACTCAACTAGTGAGCTCCCTCAGCGCTGTCCAACACAAAAGGAGGCAGTTTTGTGGTATGACAACTGTATGCTACGGTATTCCAATAGGTCCATATTGGGAATCAGTGAAGAGCAACATTACTTCACTATGAGAAACGTAGATAATATGACTGACCCAAATCAGTTCAACCCTGTGTTAGGTAATCTGTTGGACAGCCTTCAAAATCAGGCTGCGTCCGGTAATTCTGAATTCAAGTTTGCAACAGGAGAAGCAAATGTCAGCAGTTTCCAGAGAGTGTATGCCCTCGCTCAATGCAGTCCGGATTTGTCAGGTCTGAGTTGCTTCAATTGTCTAGGGGATTTCATTGGCAAGTTTCCTAGTTGTTGCGCCAACAGAAAGGGAGCTAGGGTCGTTGGACCAAGCTGCAATATCAGATACGAAACCTATCAGTTTTATACCAAGCCGAATTTGTCTCTGTCGCCTCTGTCGCCACCTCCAGCTTCATCTCCTCCTCTACAGTCCACTACTTCATCAATAAGTACCACTGGTAAATGAAAGTCTCTCTAGGTTTATTGTGGGTGGACACTCGTATATATAGTCTTATGACATAATAGCTACCGTTGTTGCTGGTATCTTTACTAGGTGATCTCATGATCTTCATTTCAAAGCGTAATTGCTGCTGTTTTTCATGTCAAAACATATATTACTCGCATTGTTTGATTATCATATTACTGAATAAGATTGTCATCGACTCTCTAGTACGTATCAATACCCAATAGAGCTTACGAATGCTTTCTATTCATGATAAATTACCAAACTTCAAGTTATATCTCCTCTACCATAAATTGATATCTTGTCATAGTACTAATTGCATAACAATGTAGTCCTAGAAACCAATTGTACTATTTCTGTATAATGTAAGTTGTCTCATTTTTGATACCAGATTGCATATGATTAAGAGACAAAATTTGGTCACTGTATAAATGAAAGAAGAAATGTGGGCCACCGGACATGGGGCCAACCTAAGTCTAGCTCTACAAGAGTACAGCAATGGGAAGTACGTCTTTTTTATAAACCCAAAAACACTACAATGGTTTATCAATAAGTGACACAAAAAGTTCATAATACTAAACAAAGAGCTTCGCAAACCTATGCATTTCTTACAATGATTGCTTATCTGTATGTCGTCAATATATCAGCTCTTTGAGTTACACCAGAAGATTTGAGGTTTGAGGTATCTAGAATTCTCTGCTAATAACAGACACTTAAGATAAGTATATGTATACATTAAGCTATGATGAAGTTG
This sequence comes from Corrigiola litoralis, assembly GCA_901111285.1. Lineage (NCBI taxonomy): Eukaryota > Viridiplantae > Streptophyta > Magnoliopsida > Caryophyllales > Caryophyllaceae > Corrigiola > Corrigiola litoralis. The sequence continues at coordinate 1,909 of CAAKMY010033872.1, read as the reverse complement.
AATTTTAGGCCCCCAAAGTTTGGATCTTTATACACATTCTGAATTATGATATTAAAGTTCTCCATAACAGCATTCTACCATGATGTTAAGTTTCGTTTTTTGTCTGCAGAGTCAGTTTTCATGACCTTCTTAATGTATATTAGATGTTGTATTATAAAAGCTGAATTTGTATAGGATAATTGAATTGAAAAGATAACACCGATACTTTTGTAGGGTGTTCAGAATCCTTTAATAAATCGATGCTGAAACTATGTCTTAAGTGGATCTTTCAGGAAACGGGAGAGTTAACAGTTCAGAAAACCGAAGCAACATTGGAAGGCTTGTCCTCATAGTTATAGTTTCAACAGTTGCAACGGTTGCTGTTGCAGTTGGTATCCTTTTCCTGTTGAGAAAAAGAAAGAAATTTACCAAACTAGAAAGTAAGCTTAAGCACTGACATTTAATGGTGATAATCTGATGTAGAAACTTCAGTTGTCTTGCGTTTTATATGAACCGTCTGACTTTCATACTTTATGCCCTTTCTTTGGTGCTAGTGGCTCCCACCTCTGTACATGAATCTGAAGATGAGGAAACCAGAAGCATCATGTCTCTGCAATACAGTTTTGACAGTATCAAGTTAGCAACAAATGATTTTTCTGATGTTAATAAACTCGGCAGAGGGGGATTTGGTACAGTTTATATGGTACATAAAATCCATCTCTCTATTAACCTTCTTATTTCTCTGTGGAGCCATTTTGAGTTTGCTCGGCTAGTCTTCTCAGATCAATTAATCAATACATTTAGATTATATGTCATATTGGTAATCCTGTTAATTTTTTTTTCTTTCAATCCAGGGAACATTAGCAAATGGACAAGAGGTTGCAGTGAAGAGACTATCTGAGAATTCTGGACAAGGTGACAGTGAGTTTAAGAATGAGGTTTTATTGGTAGCCAAGCTTCAGCACAGGAATCTCGTAAAGCTCCTTGGGTACTGCTTACAAGATGAAGAAAGACTTCTCATCTATGAATTTGTTCCCAATACAAGCCTGGATTACTTTTTATTTGGTAAGATTACATTCATGATCTTATAACTATGCTAGGAATCTAATCATATAAGCATAATTTTTATTCGGCATAGATACAAAACAAATGAAATGAAACTAGGAAAAGAATATTGGTATATTTTTTACTGGTTATTACATTCCATTAAAGTACACCGGTAAAATGAAACGCTACTGCTTATTTGTAGATCCAACCAAGCGCTCGTGTTTGGATTGGGAAAAGCGCTACAGAATTATAACAGGCATTGCTCGAGGTCTCCTTTATCTACATGAAGACTCAAAACTACGGATTATCCATCGCGATCTTAAAGCTAGCAACATACTTTTAGATTCTGATATGAGTCCCAAGATAGCAGATTTTGGCATGGCAAGGCTATTTGGAGTCGACCAAACTCGGGGAGATACCAGCAGGATAGTTGGTACCTAGTAAGTGTGATTCTTGGAGTTCAATTGGTACTTTATTCCCATGTTTAAGAGTAAGCGAACAATATAAATATACTGATAAATAATACTGAATTTTAATGCAGTGGATATATGGCTCCAGAGTATCTATTGCACGGATACTTCTCTGTAAAATCAGACGTCTACAGCTTTGGTGTACTGGTTCTGGAACTCATAACTGGTAGAAAATGCAATGACTTCCAAAATGTGGAATATGCAGACCTATTGACCTTTGTAAGAATTGACGCCTCTAGTAGTCTTGGTCGCTTCCGCACTATACCTTATAAATGAATATCTTGATTACATATTGCATATGCAGCAGCAGTTCTTTTACGATGTAGACTGTATCTGAAATAAAATATCATACTCCGTATTAATCTTGCAGGTATGGCGAAACTGGAGGGAAGGTATGCCTCTGAGTGTCATTG
>CAAKMY010033869.1:0-50327 GCA_901111285.1 Corrigiola litoralis | reverse complement strand
ACCCCCCCACCCACATTTGCACCCTGCTTAGAAATGGTTTAGCTATGCTATGTAAGAATCAAATTCGACATTTCTAATTAGTTTTTCTATTGAAAAAGGATGTCAGATGAATTGTCAATGGATCTGACGGATGTACTTGGTCATACAGGTGTTGAGCTTCGTTTTGCAGGCCTGGAGAACAGACTAAAAGCTGCAGAAGGCCATATTGAAGCAGGCAGACTCTTGGCACTATACCAGGTTTGCATTTACTCATTCTTGATATGTCAGAAGTGCTTAAATCTAAATTTAAGGTGGAACAAATTGCATATCTCAGTTTAAGATAAAGGTAGACCTAAAATGTCAACTGTTGGAATTAGAGAGTGCAGCAAGATTTGGCTGCTTACCTGGAGCTTGTAGTGCTGTGCTAAAGTTGCACTTCATCCTGAAGTTGACCATCCTGAAGTATTTGAGTGGCTAGAACTCATTTAATACTTGTTTACCCGGCTACCCGTACTATCCTCGAATTTACCACTAGCATTCCATGGCGTAAACTTTTTTTTTGTTAGATTTTGAGACTGGGATGGTGCCAGCTTGCCAGGTCGGGTGACAGTGGACGTGTCTGTATTGCAGCCAAACTCAGGTTGCTTCCCTCATAACTCATATCAGTAGTCCCTTAAGACAAATAAGAAGGGGAACGACGTGGACCACGGTTCATCAAATCAATAAGCATTCACATTTTCCCTGATTTTTGATCTTTTAGTCATCGAATGGATAGCGAGAGATATACATCTGTTTTAATTTCAGATTGGGAAAAATGTGATGGGGTGGAATAAGAAAACTCGATAATCTTACATGTCAAAATCAGGAATCCCCCCCCCCCCCCCGGAGGGCGATAAAGAGGGAAGAAGCGGGAACTGAGAGCCTGAAGAGATCATAATTGGGGTTGGATGCTCTTCTCATGTCAAGAACAATCTCTTTCTAGTTTGAAGCACTGAAAGTCCACAAAATTTTTAAAATCTGACTGTTTGTCAGCTTATAAATGGACTCGTGTAAACTTATGATCATGATGCAAGCCTGCAATATAGGTTCAGCCCCAGTGGCTTTAACCTTTCACGGAAAAAAGATGACACAGAATACTAGAGCCATTGAAGGCTGAGGCACCTAAACACAAGAAAATTTCTTTGAATTTCTTTGGATATCAGTGCTTGTAGGTTTACCTCCATCTTATGTCACTTAAACTCTAGTTCCCCCTTTAATTATGTGACTCTGGGAATAACTTTCGCATGTTTTTTGCTTTTTTTCGAATTTACAGGTTCCGAAGCCATTGAATTTCTTTCTGGAGGCTCATAATGATGATAAGGCTGTAAAACAGATTCTCCGTCTTATACTATCAAAATTTGCTAGGCGCCAACCTGGTCGATCAGACAATGATTGGGCAAATATGTGGCGTGATTTGCAGTGTTTGCAAGAAAAAGCCTTTCCGTTTTTAGACTTGGAATATATGTTAATGGAATTTTGCAGAGGTCTGCTGAAAGCCGGGAGATTTGCTCTTGCAAGGAACTACTTAAAGGGCACAGGAGCAGTCAGTTTGCCATTGGAGAAGGCTGAAAACCTTGTGATTCAAACAGCAAGAGAATATTTTTTCTCGGCATCTAGTCTATCTTCCTCAGAGGCAAGTCTTGGTCTTTTATATCTGTCTCTTCTTAATTCAGGCTGGATCCAGTAATGCATTTATTTCAAGTAGTGGTTTTCTTGCCCCCCCCCCCCCCCTCCTCAAGTCTTCAATAACAAGAAAAGAGCTTATGTCTTTTCAAAGACACCAGCATTTGAGTTTCTGGACAAGATTTTGATTAGTTGTAGCTTTGAGAATCCAGTTCATCTATTCATTAAATGCCCCGGTGTTGCTTGGACTCGGTTAAGCATCAACCTTGGCTACCATGTCTAGAATCAGATATTCTGTTAGCAATCGGCTATTGTGCAAACTTTGTTCTTGGTACCTATATAATATATCTATAGTCATAATGATTGGCTGACATGCACAAGGTGAATGTTAATGTTAGAAGCATGCCTACACTGTTATGTTAATGTTGTATTCTTGTAACTGCTTACTAGTTACTACTCACAAAATACTAATATGGTAGATCATCAATCACTTGTAATTTATTTCAGATCTGGAAGGCTAAGGACTGTCTTGACCTCTTTCCTAGCAGCCCAAATGTTAGATTGGAGGCTGATGTTATTGATGCCTTGACAATTAAACTGCCAAACCTTGGTGTTAATCTTCTTCCCATGCAATACAAGCAAATAAAGGATCCCATGGAAATTGTCAAAATGGCTATTACTAGTCAGGCTGGAGCATATCTAAATGTCGATGAAGTTATTGAAGTTGCCAAGCTTCTCGGATTGGGTTCTCAGGAAGATATATCTGCTGTTCAAGAGGCTATTGCGCGAGAAGCAGCAGTTGCCGGTGATCTACAGTTGGCTTTTGATCTATGCCTTGTTTTGGCTAGAAAAGGCCATGGGCTTGTTTGGGATCTTTGTGCAGCAATAGCTAGGGGGCCTGCGATCGAGAACATCAATGTAAGTTCTCAAAAGCAGCTTTTAAGTTTTGCTTTGTGCCATTCCGATGATGAATCCATTGGTGACCTGCTGTATGCGTGGAAAGATTTAGATTTGCAAGCCCGATCTGAGTCTCTCATGGTGCTAGCTGGTACCACTCCTGACTCTAATGACAATCGAGAACCTCATCTAAGTAAAATTAAGGCCGTACTATCTAAGGTGGCCAAAGATCTTCCTGTGGCAAACGGGACCAGTTGGGATGATACCTTAAGGGAAAACAGGAAGGTCCTATCTTTTGCTAATTTGCAGCTGCCATGGTTAGTTGAATTAAGTTGTAAATCGGAGTTCGGAAAGAATTTTTATCCTGTTTCAGTTCCTGGAAAGCAATATGTTTCAGTGAGAACCCAAGCTGTGATCACCATTTTGTCCTGGTTGGCTAGGAATGGATTTGCACCCAGGGATGATTTGATTTCCTCTCTTGCTAAAACCATCATGGAACCACCAGTTACTGAGGATGAGGATGTTATAGGTTGCTCTTTCCTTCTAAACCTCATCGACGCTTTCCATGGGGTAGAATTTATTGAACAGCAGCTAAAGACCAGGGAGGATTACCAGGAAACTTGTAGCATCATGAATGTAGGGATGACGTATAGTTTATTACACAATTCTGGAACTGAGTGCAAAGATCCACTTCAAAGGCGACAGCTTATTTGGAGAAAGTTCCAGGAGAAGATTAGTTCGGGTAAATAGTGCTGTTTTTTTAAACTTAATTTCATGGACGCTATGATGTCTGCTATTCAACCTGATAGAATGTTCTTCCTACTTTTTTTTGTCATCTTTCTGGTTAACTGTTTTATTTTCAGATGAACTGGATAAAGTTGATAAAGAACAGTCTACATTTTGGAGAGGCTGGAAACTGAAGCTGGAGGAACAAAAACGCGCAGCAGATCGTACAAAGGTGTTGGAGGAACTAATACCTGGAGTTGAAACTGCACGCTTCTTGTCTGGAGATATGCATTACATGAGCAATGTTATAATGTCTTTTATTGAATCTGTGAAGTTGCAAAAGAAGAGCATTTTGAGAGATGTGCTGGGATTAGCCGACACCTACAACTTGAATCGCACAGAGGTAAAAGCTGAAATGTCTCTTTGAAAGGAGAAATGAGCTGACTCGCTGAATGAGTTCAAAATTTCAAATTCTTATCTTGCTAAATTTATTAATGTTTAGCTATACAGATATATGTTATTAATTTTCAGTTTGTGCTTTTGCAGCTCTTGTTGAAGTTCCTTACTTGTGTGTTGGTTTCTGAGGCTTGGAGCAATGAGGAAATAGATGCTGAAACTTCAGAGTTTAAGGGAGAAATACTTGGTTGTGCTATGAAGACTATTGGAATTATAAACTCTGCTGTCTACCCAGTGCTTGATGGGTGCAACAAGGCTCGGCTTGCTTATCTTTGTGCCCTACTTTCAGACTGTTACTTGCATCTGGAGGAGGCAAAGGGCTCGCAGCCCTCAGGAACCCAAGAGCTTGCAGATTCATCTGAAACATTATGTCGAATTTACAGGGCCCTTGAGCGGGAGTGTTATCGTGTCTCCTTCATTGCAGATTTGAACTTCAAGAACATTGCAAATATAGATACAGGCAGCCTGAATTTTAAGCATTTCAATCATGAAGTCTGCAGACATGTTAATGAATCTACCGTGGAAGTGTTGGCACAAATGGTCCAAATGTTGCTTAGTACCATTACTGATGCAGTTCCCGAGGATATTCTATCATGGCAAGATGTCCACAGGCATCATGTTCAAACATTATTGAAGAATTTGGAAAGCAGAGCTAATAAAGTTCATCCCCTTAATCCTGATAGCCTGCAAAGCTTGCTAAGTGAACTGGAGCAGACATATGATGTTTGTAGAAAGCATATTGGAGTCCTAGAACATCAGGGTTCTCTAGTTATCATGAAACAGTTTTTTAACGAGATTATTTCTTTGCATGTTTTCAGAGAGAATATGCACAATGACCTGACTGGGAAAGATTGCCTTGTTGTGGTTCTGAACTTTTGGATGAGATTGAATGATGATATGCTGGACATTGCTGAGAGCTCAGAAGAGAAATCCACTGCAGGTTGTTTGATGGTTTGCCTCAAGGCTTTCATGAGATTCGTTTTTGAGGGAAAAGTTACACCTAGTCAGGGATGGGGTACTGTTTATTACTTTGCTAATTATGGCTTCTTAACTAGCCATGCAGAAGATTTTGCTTTCTGCAGAGCCATGGTCTTATCAGGCTGTTGGTTTGGCTTAACAGAGGCAGTTTTTGCTGAAGCACAATGTTCAATCGAGCAAACAGTGAGCTCTGACACCAAGCGCTGTCATTCCCATGATGTTTGTGATTTATACCTAAATATACTAGAAAGTATATTGTTGAACTTAGGCCATGACAGCAGTGAACAACAGAAATTGTTGAACTTATTATCTTCTCTTGGTAGATTAGACGGTGATTTGGAAGTTCTAAGGAGGGTTCGAGCTGGAGTTTGGGAAAGAATAGCCAGGTTTTCAGATAACCTGAACCTACCAGGCCATGTTCGGGTGTATGTTCTGGAGGTTTTGCAATCGATCTTAGGTAGAAATGTAAAAGTTTCTAGCAAGCAGGTGGACAATGTCCTTCCTTGGGAAGGATGGGATGAATGGAGCTGCGCGAGTCAGAGCAGTAACCTCAGTGCAGAGCTGGCTGTTTCGAATCAATCAGATGCGTCTAATAGGTTTAAGAATACACTGGTTGCCCTGAAAGCGACCGAGCTTGCAGCTTCAATAGCTTCCCACATGGAAATTACTGCTGATGATCTCTTGACAGTTGATTCAGCAGTTTCTTGCTTTTTGAAATTGTGTGAAGCAGCTGATAGGCGTGCTCACTTTGAAGCTCTTGTGGCCATTTTACGGGAGTGGGAAAGCCTCTTTGTGGAGACTACTGAAGAAACTACTGTAGAAGATTCAGGAGCACCTGACCCCGATAACAATTGGAGTGATGATTGGGATGAGGGTTGGGAAAGCTTTCAGGATGAGGAACCTCTTCAAAAAGTGAAGACTGAAAGTTCTCTTTCTATCAATCCGTTGCACTTATGTTGGACAGAGATCCTAAAGAAACTCATAATGCTGTCAGAATTGGATGAGGTGGTTGAATTACTTGATCGGCATACGGATAGATCTGAAGCTGTATTAATTGATGAGGATGATGCGCAGAACTTGTGCAGTATGTTGATGAGTTCTGATTGCTTCATGGCTCTAAATATAGCACTATTGCTGCCTTTTAAAGCAGTACAGTTGTGCTGCTTGGAAGCAGTAGAAGAAAAGCTTAAACAAGGAGGTTTTCCTGAGAGCTATGGTGTGGACTTCCTAATTCTTGTTTTGTCTTCCGGGATTATTTCGGCCACTATCTCAAAATCAGGGCTAGGAGCTACTTTCTCCTACCTCTGTTACTTGGTGGGTAATTACTCGCGCCAATGTCAAGATGCCCAGCTGTCTATGAAAGAAGATGAAAAGGAGGAAGGCTTCTGTGTTACTTTCAGAAAAGTTATATTCCCTTGTTTTGTGTCTGAGCTGGTGAAGGCAGACCAAAAGATTCTAGCAGGATTTCTTGTTACTAAATTCATGCACACGAATCCTTCTCTTTCTCTGATAAATGTTGCCGAAGCGGGCCTCAAACGGTACTTGCAAAGGCATCTCCAGATACTTGAGGGTCACTCATCTGCTGAAGCAAGAAAACCAGAGATACTACGACACACACTATTTAACTTGGAAGTGAAATTGAAGACATTGATCCAGTCTGCATTATCGTCGCTTCCAAATAGTCCTTAGTTTATTGTAGAAACCCTTTCTTCCCATTTTTCTTTTTAGAGTATAGTGCTGAAGTGTCTTTTTCTTTTCTTTTTTGAAGAAACTGAAGTGTCCTTGACTACAGGCCGAAAATTTTCTTTTAGTTTCTGTTTCGATGGAAAATCTAAAGAGTTGTACATCAGATGAACATTGGTTTTCTCAGTTAATTGTACATCTAAGATAGCAATGTTGCTGAAACATGGTCAAGTCACACTCGTTTCTTCCATTGATAAACAATTACCCGCAATTTTGATGTCCCTTTATGGCAGATCTGCCTTACCGGGACTATAATACATAAATGGAGTTAAACTCAAAAAAGAACTTTGATTCGATTCTTTTAATTGTATTTGTGTTTTAAAACAATTTTTGGTGCGGTTATTCCCAGACATTTCTTTTCATATCCCTGCAAATGATGTGTTTTATGATTATACTTTATACTATTAGATCAACATCTCAAACTCCATTATATGTTCATACTCTATACTATTAGACTAGCATCTTAAAATCCATCATATGGTGTAGTAAAGTTCATTATGGTTTCATGAGTAGACTCACCTTAAGTTCTTACTCATGAATATGACGAGGATCCTAGTAGAAGTATGCCATCTTTACCACTTAGGAATACAAGCTAATTTAAGTGGTAAGTTTACATATGTGCATTGAGTAGAATTTTAGATAAACTAAGAAAAAGCTATAAAGCATACTACTTCTATCACTACATAGGGTCAAATTATCCATTTTAGATAAACTAAGACGTGTCTTTCAACACTTTTTTTTTTTTTTTTTTTTTTTTTGCAAGACTTTGTAATTACCATCTACAGGCGAAAAATACTGTATTAAATCTTACCTTTTGACCAACTATATGAGCGGCTACAGTTAAGTCCCTTTCTATTATTAACAACATGACGAAACAGTTGGAGTCAACTTTGATCACACTCTCTCACGAGTCACATCTAGAATTATCCATATAAAATATAACATTTTGGAGATTAATCTAGAATTCTGATATTTCTGTTAGTGATGGAAAGTTTACCAGTAGAACTTTGTCATAAAATCTTCTGTTTCTTGGATCATCAGAATCTTGCAACTGCCCAACAAGGTCAGCCAACAGAAATAACCGACTTTTTTTTGCTTTAGAATTTACATTAATATGCCAAAATTTTCTTCTGTCTGTTCATTTAATTCTATGGAAGATGTTCTTTTCTTTCATTTATGCTGGAATTTGTTCCCCTGTTTATGCTTGCATGTTTGATTCTGATGGGTGGTTGATCATGCTCTGGCTTTGAATGAATTTTGTGTAGGAAGGTTGGATTTTGTGAAAATGGTAGATGATCTAAACTGGGTGATTGTGATGGCAATTTTGGACCTTTGCATGTTATATAAACATGGAATTTTGATGGGTCAGATAGTGGCCTGATCAGTTTTTTCAGTCATAAGATGATCTCTTGAGAGATCATGATCAAATAGGTCAGAGGCATTTATGTATAATTGGATCAACTTGCTTCTTTACAAATGACATACATACAGAATTGTGAGAATTCAGTATTGTACTTGCACACCAATGGTTTTACAACACTGTTTTTGACATAAGCTTCAAATATGAGTTTGTCTTAATAATATATACCTTGATATAGAGAGATTGACCATGCAGAGTAATTTAATGTAAACACTGACTGTCGACGGCCTTGTTAATTTTGGATCAGCACCTGACTGTGTTATGAGATGTAGTACTAGTTATGATGAGACGAAGAATGATAGAGTTTTGTTATAGGATTTGCAACTTAGTGCATAGAGTAGTCAGTCTTCTATCTAGCATAACTGCCTTGTAGATTTGTGGCATGAGTTACTATAATTGTTGCTGTAATGCTGTCAGTTGAGTAAATATGGATCCCTGTGTGTGTAGTTAGCAGGAAATGGAATGACTTGGGCTCTGAAAACATATTGTGGGCTAACCTTTTCAAGGAGAGGTGGGGTGAAGATCAAGCCGCGTTCTATGCGCCTGCTGATTCAAAGTCGTGGAAAGATGTGTACGTAGTGCAAGATCGTTGTGATAGAGTTGGACTGTAAGTTAATTGTTTATATCTTCTGTTTCATGTTTCGGAAACTCATAACTTTTCCCCTAGTCGTTCATCAAGTCTAACATCGGATCATAGAGGACGTGCAATTAGTAGCACGATAAAGGGAGATACTAATGAAAGTTTAACAATCAAAGATGTTGTAAACGGGTAGGTAAGAACTAATTGTGGATCAGGCATGCTAGGCAAAATTATCACTGCACGTCTACAATTAACTAATCCAGTAATTTGGCAATGTGACAAACTGACAATGTAACAGTTTCAGATTAAGAACCTAAACTTGAAAGTGCTTGAGCTTATTTGGTTGTCCATCTAAATCCTTGGTTTGTTACTTTAGGGGACTGAAGATAATCAGAGAGGGGGTTGACTGCTACCTAAATCACGGTGGTGAAATCCAACGCCATCTGGGTTCAAGGAGACAGAGAAAGGCCAAAGATGCAGACACATTAGAAAGAGTAGGTGACCCCAATTACGTCGAATCTCTGGAAGAGGGCTCAGGTTATGGGATCTTCGAGAGGATCCTTTTCTTCATTGGGGATCTGGAAGTTGCTTCAGTTGCTGCGAAACGGAGCCGAATAATCTGACTGAATACTCGGAACTATATATATTTTTTATTTATTCTTTAATAAGTTGTTTGTAATATTTATTGCTTGTTGTATCTGTATTTGCCACCTATTTAACATGTTCATAAAGTTTGTAAATCTCAATGGAAGAATTGCTTTCTGTGTAAACACTGAACCGTCAGCTGTTCGCGTCAGTGCTTGTAATCACTAATCAGACTATCAGAGTATACTGAAACGAACTGCTATATGTACTGTAGTTGTGCAATGCGTGAAAGGATGGGCTTGACTCTGAAAGAATCTTATAAATATTCTGGTAATCTTTGCTGGGAATAAAATGGCGGAACCAACTGAAAGGATTGAACTGCTGAGTTGCGAGAAAATCCGCTTGTGCCATTTCTGTTCGAGGTTCTCCTGATTTGCAAGTTGGTAAATTCCCATGTTTTAGGCAAGTTAACGCGATACCTGTGCACATAACACACAAGTACACATAAATATTGTGCCATGTGGTCTATATTGACTATATACAACTCCACCCTCTTAAAGCCATAGGCCATGGCGCTATCAGGTTCAAGACTGAGTAATTGCTTGCCGTAGTCTGTATTCATGCGATCATGTCATAGGTATATTTATATAAAATGATGGTCAAATGGAAAGCTATGCAAAACTCCTTAATCCTTACACAAGAACAGATGATCATTTCATTCCATAGATTGGACAAACAATTACAGTAACACACTGACATTGAGCATAGACTACGGCAAGCAATTACTCTGTAAAATCAAAAACACTTGTCTGGTATATATTACATATAACCAAAATCTAGGAGATTTGACACTGAACTTATCCCTGAAAAAATCTTACCAACATTTGTTCAGAGGAAAAAAAAAACTGACAGGATATGTCTGCCACTGATCTCGTAGCATTTGCTGGCAGCAATGGATTGCAAATGAATTTTGCTTAAATGTAATGGAAACTTCATAACAAGAAGATTTTACTCATATTCCAGAACTACTCAACTAGACAGATATGGAGCCTATTAGTAAGATTAATCAGCATCAGATCTCCGTATTCCTTTACCCCTTGTAGGAAAAAGATAATGTATAGCATATAGCGTAAAAAAATTGCTTCCTAACAAAATTAGAGGATCACTATGTGGAACTGAATGGCAAACTGCTTTACTATATCTCGAGTGCCTTCTCTATCTTCATAGATTCTCTTCCTATCTGGCACAGCAGCAAAATTGTATCTTGTAACCATGATCGGCTTATGAACAACACCACTTTATCCAGAGATAGTATCAACAGCTTTATCATGATGCTTGGAATGGAATTTACAACTATCTTCCAGTCTTTTCACTTTCAGTGCTTAGATGCTCAATGGCTCTGCTTCAGTATCTCTTTCCTTAAGCCCATAAACTTCAGTCTCTGAAAAGGGTAATAAATGTCAGCGTAATAGCACACAACCAAAAGTCTCTAATTACTGGCAGACAAAAACAACTCCAACCACTGTTCTTGTATAAAAAACCAGAACTATACCTTAGCATGATTTTTAAGGCAAACAAATGTTACCAAGAAAAAGTAGTAGAGCATGCATTTAACTTACTAGTCTTGTCAGAGATCACCATGAGTCGCCTCTGTAGTATACAGGCCACAAAGAGGAAGATTGAGCACATGCCGAACATGACAGTGATGGGAAACGCATTGACCTTCAGGTATAAACAAAAGCAACGGTCAGCAACATAAACTAAAATGATCCAGACCGTGACCCTAACAAAGCAAAATTGGGGTATACAGAATACATTTTCCAGAATTCAACTCAAAAAGCAGAGGGAAGTTGGTCTACACCCCACATACAAATCCTAGTATCTGCCTTTACCGGGTAGTGAGGAGGAGTAGTTCAAGATGGGAGGAATGAACCATCATCACGAGTAAGACATAGCAGTGTTGAAAGTTAAATAAACTGAATAAACATGAACTTATGCAGCTTCAAGAGAAAACACAAAAATAAAGTGAACTACAAAGTACAGGTGACATACGTTATATAGAACAACACAGACGAAGATATTGAGAGGGATCCGGAAGAAGTTCATGATGGTACTCCTAGCCTCCTCTGGGATATATTGGGACCTCATCTTCATAATGGACGGCCAAAATATTCCCACACAAGCCTCAAAAGCACAAAAGCCCAGAAGCTGGAGGCTGCCCGAGAATGAGATGCCGCTGCCTCTCACCTTTGAGGAATCCACAAAGTACTGTTACAGTGAGAAAAGTCAGACAAGCCATTTCTGTATAATCTAGTTGAGGAATTAGGATTAGTATCGGAGATCTAACATACACTTGTCACAATTGGCAGCAAAAGAGAAACAGCAGAAATGCAGAAAACTACTTGCATGTAGCTCTCAACTCTAGGAGACGAATGAGTCAGAAGACGGGACGCAATAGAGCTTCCTAACATTGAGGCCAACATGAACGTTGCAAATATAAATCCATGTGGAATCTCCTCGTCATTGGGACTCAATGCTGGTGTCCAGAGGAATACAAAGGTATACATGGAACCCTCAAACAGTGATTGGATGGCTCCAAGTAAAGCTATTTTTTCATCTGCCCAACGCAAACAAACAAAATTAACCCACCACACATAATCTCAAGGACTTAGACGAGACGAATACAAGACAATCACCAACATTATCATGAACCAAATTCCTTCTCCATTAGTCCTTTAAAAATTAAAGTCGAACAGAAACTATAAGGCAGTAAAACCAGTCATCAACTTCTGCAGTACAATTGGATAACAATCTGTCTTGAACATATTACGGGAATCCACAAGGTCATCCATCCGACAGCTTTAAGAGTTCCTTACCAGAAGCAATAGCCACTGCAGCACCCTTGAACTGTCCAAGCAAATTCTTGTTATCTGTAGGGTCTCCATAGTTCTCAGTCCATGACGATAGAATGATGGCCATGCCTACAGCCAAAATGATTGCTGCAGCGTCAAAGGGCGCTACAGGCCCAAGTGCGAATGTATCGACCAGTACATTTCCAAACAATCCAGAAATAATAGCAATAAGACCATTCCCCAGGAAAATTGCCTTTGAGAAAGTTACAGATAGCCATTGTTGCTCAAAGCCCCTCTACATATTACACGAGAAAAAATTCAGTAGAAACCACAAGAATGCGCACAGATACACCAAGCAAACCATCGTCATAGTTGAGTCTATAATGCAGTTCTCATTCAAAAGATATGTAAACAAACACCCTCAAGAGGAAGGGAAGGGGGGGGGGGGTAGTCGTCATTTTTCCAGACATGTTCAAAGTCCAAACAATGCAAGATTACTAGAAACTCAAGAGTTAGTAGCATAAACAAAGGTCCAGGAGCAAAATTTACAATTATACATACCAGCAAAAATTTAAATGTCATAATATGTGCAGAAAGTTAGCATAAAGCATCAAGCTAAGTATCTCAAACCCTATATACTTTTTCCGAACTTATGAAAGCTAGAATTAACAATGGACTTCCAAGAGATTCGACTCAAACACTTCCGTGAGAACCATAATCAACTGCTCAAGAATCAAAAAGCTTGTGCACAGGCTCTGTCTGATAAGATGCACGGCTTTCAATTAAATATGGCGACTGCCAGAGATCCTATAGACTGGGATTCACAATTATGTTCAAGACAGACAAAGAACACAAACACCCACCTTGTTGTGCTCTGCAACAAGCCATGACTCAAACGCAGAAAATAGAAGTGACGTGGCAATGCCTCCTAGTACTCGACCAAGCATAAGGACTTTGTACTGAGGAGAATGCTTGGTGATGCAACTTAGGATGTAGGTAATGCAGTATGTCACACACGCCCTCTTTCGTCCCCTGAATATATGAAGAAAGACAATAAGATTGAATACAACAAAGCAATAGGAGAATTATCGTATATAAGAATGCGAGAAAAAGGAAGTATTACTGTTTGTCAGCCAGAGAACCAACGATAGTCCCAAATAACATGGAGGATCCAAAACCAGCGATAAACAGCTGCCCGATTTCTCCCTTTCCAAACCCGTAAGTACTGTAAAGGTAGTACACATAGGGACCCTGCAACCAGTCGCCAGCTGTCTCCACATAAACAATTCCATCAAAGACAGTTCTAAGCCCTCATGTATAGATTTACATAAACAACTGTTTAACACCATATCAGAGTTTAGAAGCTTATGGCGTGCTTAGGGTATCCAGTATGAGACACCAGCAGGTATAGGTATAATCTCACATCATCGCCTCAAGGGAGCAGACGATAGAAACTCAATTCTTAAACAATTGGGCGCTCGCAATACAACCTCGCAGACACCGATATTTTTATTCTTATAAAAAACCTGACAAAGTCCTCGTCTCATGGTTAACAAGTAAGCTATCAGGAGCAAGTGACTCTCAGAAACTCACATGCTCCAATCTCAATTGACAAACAATTTCAACAATGTCTCGCATACAAGCACTACCATTATCCTAAAGTCAATACGCTCCTACGACACCTCGTTCGTTTGGAATCATTCAGCACCACAACAATACATAGCATCAAAAAAAGGAGAAACACTCCTCCATCTCCACAATCGTTAGCGTAACTACATTTTCGACATTTTCCCCTGATCTAAACATCTCTACCAACAACCCCTAGACGCAACATTTCCACCGATCATTACCATCATAATTCTCCCAATCCCGCCACAACGACATTTCCATTACCGAAAAAACCCCGTATATTAAACGTAATTCCTCTGTAGTCCATAGTAAGCAAAAAAGCATAACAGGTGTGCAGATCAAAATTCCACTGTATAAAATAAATAAAAATCATAATAATACACCAGGCATTAGTGATGTATATTAAAATAAAATAAAAAAAGAGGAATAGTGGGACGCAAGCAATCCCATTTGAGAGATCTAACGTAAGGCGTAAATAATTGATTAGATGACATCATAATATTATTGTTAGAATGGATAAAAGGGAAAATGAAAAAAAGGGGTAATAGTAAATAGTAAAAAGTAAAAAGTAAAAAGTAAAACCCACCCATCATGAGGGAGTAGACGAGGAGGTAGTTGTTCTTAAAGGAGGAGAAGGCGGAGGAGGTGGTTATTCGATCCTTGTTGGATTTACTCAGCTCCACCCCCAAAACCACCAACGACAGCCACCCGAACACCATGTAGTAAAATATCTCCATTTCTATTCCCTTTTCCTCTTTTCCTTAGGCCCACAAAAAAAAAATGGAGGTGTCTCTCTACTCTCAACAATCTGTATCTATTCTATCGTAGGGACTATTACTTTTATTAATATACAAGTGTGTCTACTGTCTAGTCTAGTGTGTGTTATGTGTATAATTCGATTTGGGTCAGACGCGCCTTTCTTTTCCTTTTCGTTTTTATATTTCTTTTGCTAACTAACTATATAAGTAGGATTCTTAACGATTTGTTTGTTGAGGGGAATGCACACGTGGCGGCGGGGGGGGGGGGGTTCATTATGCGTGATTTGAGGGTAGGGATAAAATTTTGTCTTTAATTTTTGTGTTTCGCTGTCGGTGGTCCATTGGGGGAGCTGCGTGTTTCTTTCTTTTTGGTGCTTGCTTCTTCTCCCCGACACCGTCGTCGTAATCATTTGTGTCTCTTTTTTGCTTTTCTTTTTTGGTTGGCAAATGGGCATATTACCACAATTTTTCTCCGTCTGATCGACAACTCAATGGGCGATGAAGGAAGTACCTTTTCTCGAAAGTCACAAAACTATGAGCTTATTACAAGACTAAAATGGTTATGAAAATTGACTCGTTTATCCATTTAACTATTTATAAGAATTGAGATAATCTTATAATCCTGACCTTGTTCGCGTCAGCAAGATATCCGAAATACCTCGATTTTTAGAATAGTATCTAAACTCTAATCACCTACGGAGTATGTAACAAAGTGTTAGGATAGTTAGGGAGTATACAACAAGAGATAAGGAAAGCCTATTTGTTAAGTGAAATTTGTCAATTATTTGTCATGACCGAGATTACACGAGTACTTGAAGTTAAGTAGGTTTTATTTCTCATTCTTCCATTTTTAGTTGGTTTTGGGATAAAATGCAGACAATCTCTATATTGTATCGTGAGTTAACTTCAATTACATGTTTTTGACAGGATTTTTCTTGAAATTCGTGTTGAAGGGCGAAAAACGAGTGTTGAGAGCGGCAAGGGACGGGGGCAATGGTTATAGTGTCTCAAACAACCACCAAATGGAAATAAAACAAACCTCTGAAAACGAAATTGAGGTGCTATAGGATTGAGGGTACGAAAAGGAGGACGTTTTTGTTTGATGAAGGGTAGCAATACAAGTACGGTAGGTGGTTAATACGAAAAACTCGCATAATTATGTGGAAATGCAATAATTTAGTTTTTGAAGTAATCTGAAAATCAAATTAAATTATATTTTAATTCGAAATTTCGAGCATTCAAAAAAAATTTATAACTTAAAATCTTGGAAATTCTACCAGCTAAACTAATGTGATAATTAGTGTTCTTCTAGATGAGCTTTATCTCATTCACTTGTGTGAGTTGTGTCTATCTCACATAATTATCAACAAAAAAAAAAGGTTGAAGAAAAAAAAAAAAAAGAGCAATAGCTACGAGTAATTCTAGCAATTCTTTTACTAGACCACAACCAAAAAGATGAAAACACATTTTCAACTCAATCCCAAATCCAATTGCAATATTAGAGATTTGGAGGAACATAATTACATGAACTCAATTTCAAGTCCCAATGCAACACTGGAGATCTTCATTTTTTCACAAAAGTTACTACGTGCCATATCAGACTCATGTATAGAGCAGTACTTCTCAGCATAACAGTAGATTAACTAAAAGAAGGCCAATCTGGATGAGGATATATCCAAATAAGATCATACAGACCAAAGGACCACCACAAGATCAGATTGTTTTTAAACCAAAATATCTTTACGATGGACCACCATCTTCTAAAGTTTCCGCTAAATTTTCTAACCCGGAAAGTGCTTCAACCTCACTGTTTTAACCTCAAATTATTGAGCTCTGAAGTTGTGAACTAAAATATGGCAACTTTCACTTCTATCACTCGGCACCAATCAGTCTCATCTTCATTATATCAAAATTTCCACGACCCAAACCTTATTTACTCCCCAAAATCTGGTCAGTCATGCTCCCTTATGGTCAGTTCATCAAGAAATCCTAGTAGGAGTTTATACCATGCACCAATAGGAATCATAGGATTGAGCATCCGAAGTGCGGCAACTAAACCTGCAAAATCACCAGGTACTTCGACCCTTTTCACAATGATCATCGAATTAATCAGTAACTGGTCTAAAGATGCTGCATGTTCTCTTGTATTACTATCTTGTCCTAACCTATGGGTGTATTTCTCTTCGAGGGATTAGCTGAAGAAGAGTGGAAGGTAAAGCGTGAAGTTCTGCTCCAGAAGAAGGTACAGTTATCTTCCTGTATTTCCCTCTTAGCTACTTCTAGTGATTCAATTCAACATCTCAGATACTAAGTTGAACTGCATCAAGTTTATAAATGTCTGACATACTCCTAGAGATTGTGCTGCTTAGCGATAATCATACCTCGTGTCAATATCAAACATCTGAAATAGACATTGTAGCTCCCCAAAATGTCTATACCAGACATACAACTAGTGAAGCCACTGAATGAACAGTCAAAATTTCAGAAACAATCTGGTCTGACATCTGGGCATGTCGACTACATTTCTGTACCTGTCACTGGTAACGATGCCCTATTTAACATATACCAAAATTACATGGACAGTCCAGAACAACGAAACAGGTTGAGCTCATAAGGACGTGTTATTGAGGAAAAAATTATTTTGAAACTCTTAAAGGTATGATGTGTGAGCGTTGAGACTCAGTGCGCACAGAATGAAGGCAGGGAACCTTTCAAGACACAACTCGCACCATAGAAAATCTAAAGTATCAAGACACATGTAAAGACTATGACCTGCAAAACATTCTAAAATGAAAACAAACCTAATTTTGATTCCTTTTGCAGGTTAGAAGTGTGGATGTCAAAGAAGCTCTGCGCCTGCAGAACGAGAATAAATTTGTGATTCTCGATGTACGCCCTGAGGCAGATTTTAAGGAGGTTGGCCTGCTAATATTATTTATTTATGTAATTTTTGGACAACTACGGAGGGATATAATGCAAACATGCACTAGAGGGAAGGGTACTTAAAGGAACTTCTAAGATATGCAAAAATTACTGAATTGACCTAAGTTTTTCTACTTTTATGGCAGGCTCATCCAACAGGGGCCATCAATGTCCAAGTATACAGGCTTATAAAGGAGTGGACGGCATGGGACATTGCTAGGCGAGCTGCATTTGCCTTTTTTGGTATCTTTTCTGGCACAGAAGAAAACCCAAACTTCATACAAGGTAATGATTTGAGCATAAAGGCTTCCATCCTGATAGACGAGCAACTTTAGAACCTACTAACACTTCGATTTACAATGACAGAGGTTGAATCAAAATTGAACAAAGATGCCAAGATCATAGTGGCCTGCGCAGCTGGGGGCACCATGAGACCCTCCCAAAATCTTCCAGAAGGACAGCAGTCAAGGTACATACTACACAGGCTGCTTCCACAGCATTTCCTTTCCCCACCTTAGACATCTACTTGCAAAACACAGTTTATATGCATTTTTTCCTCTAAAAGACATAGAAACCAATGAATACATGTTTCTATCCATATTAGAGAAGTGCATAATTTCCAAATCTACAGACACAGTCACTCCTCTATCCTCGGTAAATTACCTTGATGCAGAATTAACTAGAAAATATCAGATTTTTGTCACATACAAGGGACCTAGTCGTAATGAGAAATCATATTTAGTCACATCTCTTAGCCTAATCTCAAGATATTTTCCTTCCTGAATTCTGACTATCAGATGAACAGTGAATTAACATGATGAACAAACTATTGTCTCCAGGTCACTGATAGCAGCCTACTTACTTGTATTGAATGGATACAAAAACGTCTTCCACCTTGAGGGAGGTCTTTACAATTGGTTCAAAGAAGATCTGCCAGCAGTCTCAGAGGAATAGGGTAGCCAATTGTGAAGCAAAGTGACCAATCATCACATTATGATGACACTAATTTTGTACAAGTGGTGGACATCTTTTGTGCATAGAAAATGAGTCAGCCTAATCTAGAGCCCAGTTCATATCCTTCACTATGAGCTATGCATTCCCCCCAGTAATCATTGAGGAACTTGGACCTCTGCCTCAATTTACTTGGTGAACAAATTAAAGAAAATGAACTTGTGGAAGTGAATGTGTATGACATCAAGGGGGTGAAGCAAATAGTATTCCCCACAAATGATGAATGCTTGAAAGGGTTCCAAAACGAAGCATAACACAGAGACACTAAACCACCATTAAGATAACTGGATCTCAAGAGTTACAGTTGTCAGAAAGAACAGTTGAGATGGGTACCTCTTTCAAAAACTACCCAGCTATATGCAATTTAACCCAGAGACTGATGGTATCAGAATGAAGACTCTCCATCTGTTTTGCATTCAGTAGGAAAGTGCACTTATACATTCTGCTGGTTGATCTGGATTCACATCAAAACGCCGCATGGTTAGATGAATTATATGTACAAGTGCGTGCACGTCCTTAGCTCTTAGTTACCTGACCCCACTGCTCTTATAAGTAGGTTTTGAAGGAGGGGCAAACAGCCAAATTAACGGCGTCGGAACCAACAGCGAACATATGCAATTTCACAGTTGTTTCTGTATATTCTATGCTTTCAAGGAAGCTCTTGCCATCTCAAGAGCACCATCATAAGTCTGATTCCCACCAATGAAACCACTCATGTGAACGAACACACAACCAGGGATCCCAGTGATCTCGGAGAGTTCTTTGCTTTCCAAACCTCTCCATTGATATGGCAAGGGCTTCCGGCTATCAAATTTATCTGGTCCCACAGCCACTGCCTGCACTCGCCAAGAAGTTCGTCGATCATCCTGCATAGAGAGACGAAGAGAAAACAAGAAAAACGAGCAAGAATATCATATTATGCTGATTCATCATGAAAATTTGCATCACATAACTTGACTTTGGAATAAAGGAAAAGCATTTAACCAACCCCAAACACAGGGATGTGTATAAATGATATATAGATGAACAGTCATTACCCAATTAATAGTCAAATGTAGACATTACCTCATATATAACATACTTGACAGAAGGCTCAACTTTCATTTCCTGCTCTAGCTCAAATATGTGAAGCTTCCACTGTTTACAAAGACAAAAGAACTTCAGAATCATGGAAAAAAACAAGTACTACCTCAGTGAAAACTAAACACGAAACAGACGAAAGAACAACAAAAGCTCAATTTTATCATGAAAGTAATTCTATCCACACCCCACCCGCACCCCTCAGCCCCAAGGGGAAAAAGAAAGAAATAATTGATGGTAAAAATAGTGTATTGGAGGCAAGGAAAGTGAAGTCTCATGTAATTTAGCAAATAATAGTTTTAGCAGCTAGTTTGTTTCACAAGATTAAGGAAACAAAACTACCAACCAGAGGATCATTGCTATCTATACTCATTATACCTATTTCAGATGCCGATTTACTTGTTAGATACATAAGGCATCACTACAAGTGCTACAAGCCTATAATCTTTAGCTCAGATAAAGAAATAAAAGAACAAACAAAAGTCTTAAAAAAATCATGCAGTCCAACCCCCTCCACATGCATAGCCACGAGTCATGAAGTTTGAATTAGAATCTGAATTTCTGATACAACAAAGGTTTCTCAAGTTTATTCGGAATACAGTCAATCCAGTCAGAATGCCCCACTTACAGGACAAGACTTCTTCAGCACCATGATTTCACCAGAAGAGTCAATATCTTTCCTTGCTGCAAGACACTCCATAACGATACACCGAGCTGGTAACCATGATTTTGCATGGAAATGAATGCTCTGCAACAGAATTTTTATAATAGAAAATGAGGTATGGGAAACAAATCCTTAAGTCAATTTTATCTAGATGACGCATTCAGCACGTAAAAGAGTATTACAAGAGGAAAAGCATATGGAAAACGTTGAAATAATTCAATCAACCAGGTCTGACATTTCACCTCTAAAAATTCGCTCCCAGCCAATGTCATGGCCTTATGAAAGGCATCATTTTCTCTCTCAGCTGATTGGTCAGGATCTGTCCAGACAAGATTCAGTTTTCCCACTCTAGATGACAAGTATGTACTGATTACATATTTTGGTGACGAGTCTGTATCATATTGATTGATTCCATTGTCCACAGCATCAATTGCCTGCCGCAGCGCAGTAAGTGATTCCTCAGGATAAGCGATCATCAAATAAGCAATGATATGGATTCCATACCACCACCACCACCATACACACATATGCGACAGTGGTACTTGAGGTGAAATGAAGAGTAAAAAGGCGCTAACAGGAAATGCTAATTTCATTATCTGTTGAACGTTATACAAAAACTTGACGTCTCTACTCTCAAGCATATCTATTATTAGCATCAGCTGGACTTAAGTGACCACATCAAAGTCTATAAGAATAGCACAGTTCTATGATCAACGATGGATTAAGCAAAAGTCTATAGTGTTCAATCATCAACGAGAATTTCATGAAAGTGCAAATGTCTCTCGAGTCACTGGTATCAGGCAATCGACAAGAGATAAAAACACAAGCAAACAAAAAACTTAGCCAAGCCTGGAAGAAGCCTTCGCACCATTCACAGTCATTCAACAGACAGCTTTACGTGGCAGAGAGTTGATACCTCAATAAAATTCTTGTAGACAGCTAGAAACAAGCTATCCACATTGGGGTGTCCCTGATCAAGCTGAAGCTCCTTTGCAACTATCTCCTTTCCATAATGCTAGACAGTAATAGAAAAGCAGACATACATCAGACAAATCTACTACAAACCAACATCGATAAACCTATCAATATGTAAAAACTACTAAAGAAAAACCACATATTGATTGGCACCTGGAAAACAAACGCTATGACCAACAGATAACATAGACTAACCCATAAATGTTATCGGGTACTGAATTCCGCGATAAAGACACTACAACAACAACAGCAAAAACAACAACAAAGCCTTAATCCCAAAATAATGGGGTCCGCTAACATGAACGAGTAAATGGACTCGTCGGAGAACGAAAGGCAATTCACTAAGGATCACAAGAAATCGAAATCAAGTGTCGAAAACACATGTAACTAACTTGCAACTGTTAAAAAAAGATAAAAACCGCGGCAATAACAAAACAGACTATAAAAAACCCGAAAAGGCGAAAACCCAAAGAGACAATTCATCAAACACCTTGTAAACAAGACCAGCACTACTAAGCTTAGTCTCAAACCCATGTCCAAAAACCTCCTCAAACCCCTTCTGGTGATGATCATACCGGTCCCGGCTCGGATCATAAACCCCACCAACATCCAGCACAGCATCCAGCGTCTCCAACACCTAATTCACAAAAACAACAACACAATGTCAACACACAAACCAGACAAAAATTATACCAAATTGAGCTATTGGGGTGAAATAAAAACGGGGTTAGGACCTGGGGGTCTCGGGTTCGGACGATTTCAGAACCCGAGAATTTCCCGGTGTGGCGGAGGAGGAAGCAGCCGAGGGCCTCGTCGCAGTGGAAGCTGCCGTTGTGGGTCCCTAAGCGCTTAGGGAGGGTTGCGGCGGTGGAGTACGAGAGGGATGCGATTAAGGCGGGTTTCGACATCGTGGCGTAAAGTGAAGAGAAGGTGGGTTTGAGAAGCTTGAGGGTGGAGCTCCATGTACGGATGGTGATCATTTTTTGACAGTTAAAAATGGCGGGAACTTGAGTAACGGCTATGGTGGGTTATTTATAGGTTTCTAATTTTTTTTTTTTTTTTTTAGAAAGTCTTATAAAATTTCCTTATTATTTTATCGGAAAATGGACGGAGTGATACTTAACTAGCTTGGAATTTTGGGTTGATTTAGCTTATAAGCGACTCGTCTACTTTTTTTAAAATATAAAAATAGATGGTTCTTTCTAAAAGTTTGTGATTTTTATTGTTTGTCATGTGTTTTTGGATAAGGTTTCTTTTTTTTCCTTGAGAGAGTATTTATTTATTTATTTATTTTTGACAGAAGTAAAAGAAACAATTACATATGTTTAGCCCTGGACGCAACATTATGCGCCGAGCTATTAAGGTTCCTAGGAATAAAGGAAATACTAAAACAATGAAAGTTAGGAAATGTTTGTTATGAGGCTTCACCTCGATTAAACCCTCCCATTAGTATGAAGGAAATCCTTATTACGTCATGACTACTCGTCATATGTGCTAAGTGTAGAATTTTTGACTTGGATCTTATTCTGCGTTTCTTTTCTAAAGCAATAACTATTCAGAGTACTGATTAAAATCCAATTATGTAACATCTTTGATCGCACAAATTTTCTAAGACACTTTCCAAACATCTTTGAGTGTGTTGATACTTAATAGCATAGAAGTAGTCTGATTTGATTATCAAATTCTGGATCCTAACATCTTGGTCTCAGCAATTACATCAAGGACATTAGCTTCCGCGATCAAAATAGAGGTTTTTCCTAACCGTATGTTTATCTCCCATGTGACAAATATTCTCTTGTGAATCTATAATCACGTAAGTTGTTGATGCCTCATCATATAGACATGAGCCATCAAGGTTTAATTTGGCGGAGTCTCATCGTCATATAGACACGACGTTGCAAACAACTTCGGGACTTGATTTCCTCCCCATCTTCATTATTCCAACTATTCATTGATGAAACAACATTTCAAATAACTATAAAATTGTTAGTTGACTCCTTATTAAGTAAAAGAACTCTGGAGTGATTATTGGAAAAGTGAGGCCGGGAGAATGTATCTAAACATCTTGTTATATACAAAGGCAAGGAGAAGATTTGTGATGCAGATTTGTCGGACAACTCCATAAGCGATGAAGAGATGACCCATGCTAACCGTATATATATGAAGCAGAAGCTTGCCATCTCCTTATCTGCAAACACCAACACTATTTTCTAATTCCTTCTCATCCTTCTCATCCTGAATTCCATTTCTTTGTAGTTCTTATTCTGAGGTTGAACGCAAAATCCTTCGAGATCTAATTACGCTCCCTACATATACCTTCTCATCATAAAGATTATTACAGTCAAAATGCAAGACAAGAAAACAAAACACCTCCGTTTCTACAAACTTATATACAATATTTTAAAAAGATCATCAAAATATCCATGCCTATGTACATCTTTATATGGGGTGATGATATCGGATAGATTATCATCTTTGTAAGTCGTAAGTCGTAAAGTTACATGTTCAAAAATCAAGGTATAAATAAACTACTTGAAAAAAGTTACTCTTCCATATTTACCTAAGCAGCTAAAAACAAAAAAGAAGATGATGTATTCAATTTGAGCTCAAATCTAGAGGCTCTTCCCTTCTACTATTTCTCAGCCTTATTAGCCCATAAAGTTTTTGGATTTCTCGCATTGTACCACTACCTTGTCGCTTATGTTTCGGCCCGGAATCATCTGGCTCATCTGAAACTCGGTCTCCACTTGTTAACAACTCTTGTCCGAATTTACCAGATTTATCATCACTATCATTTTGTAGAGTCATAATGATGGACTTTATGGCTCGAGTGGCAGATGTTCGATTTGATATCATAATTTCACTAATTTCAGCCTGACTTAATCGTGGACTGCCTTGTAACAATTCCTCTACTTGACCAAATAACTTGTGATCCTTTATACCCAAATGACTTAGAGCTAGAGCCTTGAACCCATTGAAGTCGCAAAAAGGGAAGTGAATATGGACGTCGACACGACCCGGCCTTAGAACCAACGGGTCAATATGGGTTTTACAGTTCATGGTAAAAACCATTACCTGCTCTTCACCACAATTTGATACAACTCCGTCCATGAAGTTCAACACTGCGGATAAACTCACACTTGTTGACTTGCCCATCAAGAACAAGTCCAAATTTTCCACCAGTATCAACGATTTTCTAGTAGTCTGCAACAAAAGAGTCTTCAAATCTGAGCTGTCGGATGCCTTCGATAGATCGATATCGTATAGATCATACGCTAGAAATTTGGTCATCGCGGCTGCAAAGCTAGACTTGCCCGTACCTGATCCACCATAGAGCAAGTAACTACGTCGCCAAACTCGACCAATTTTGTTGTAGTATTGCTTAGACTTCAGAAACAACTCAAGATCACACTTAACCTTGTTCTTCACATCATTATTCAAGACAATTGTATCAAATGATGATGGATGAACAAAAGGGAAAGATTTCCACTTTGTACGAAGACCACTGTCATTACCTGATGCACTGTTAAGATAGACCTTTAAATCCTTTTTCCTCTGCTCAATCTCATCCACCACCTTATAGATATGTTGAATGTATGGAGCCAGAATCTTCTTCTTGTCTTTGGACTTGATCTTGAGCACCAATTCACCTCCATGATCATAATCAAGTTTCCGATACGTCCAAGTGACTGTGGCATGCAAAAAGGTATCCGTGACCGATTGGTCAGAGCCTAAAGACACAAGAATGTCGCCAGGTTTATCTCCTGAGTAGAGGGCAGCAAAATTTGAATCCTCAAGGGATGGTAATGACTTTATGTAAGTCGAGATTTTTCGATAAAGGTTGTTTTCTTGAGAATGGTCATTGTATTGGGGGACTTTGTAAAGGTTGTAGATATGAATTTTGTCTAGGATAGAACATAACCCTCTCCTGCTCATCTGAAATATAGAAGTATGACACAACAGCCGAATGGCCAAAAAGAAAGTTGCTAATGATATCAGTAACCATATTGGGATTTCAAATTCTGGGACCATGATTCTGTAAGTGAATCTTAGGTGAGATAAAAGACAGGGAAGATGCATATATGAAGTATAAGGTGGATAGCGGTCAAGACAAGCAATTAGTACAAAAGTTGCAACCAGTCAAAGACACGGAGAGGCATAGACATTTTGAGGCAAGTAGCAGCAAAAGTATGACTGGAATTATTTTACGACCATCTTCAACTGACGTTGTTTGTTGAAAATGAGTATAATGTTCAAACTTCAATCAGCAAGCTAGATTCTCGGAAGATGGTTCGGACTTCCAGGCTTCTAATCAATGGTAAAGGACTTAAAGAGGTTTGTTTAAGACCATAAAGTTAGGCACTAGAGAAAGCATACTTGTCTTTTCTAGAATATAATATATGTTTTTGGTTTGAGAATAGATTTAGCATATCAATTATACTAGTCTCCGCATCAAAGTTGGTTTGTGTGAATGATAATTGAGAAGGACTTTAATCCCTTAAACGAGTAGTCAGAGATCCACATTCTAACTCTCGTAAATAAAGTAACCAAACTTGGAAGGGGCTACCTCTTGCCCCCGAAGACATTATCCCTACTAACGATGGGAGTATCCTAAGACACCAAAAAAATCATACAAGTTTCCGTTTGCTTAAGTTGTTAAATTCACACTTTATGAAGTATCATGTTTAAAACTACTTCAAAAAATTGAAAAATCATTACCATAAACACACGTGGAACTCCTTCCAAACAGCCCATAGGATTTGACCTGGCCAAGGGTCCTTAATTCTTTGCTCTAGTAAGTTTTGTCACAAGCGTCACAGGAATGTTATTCTATACTGTTGAAAAGTATGGCCGATTGAACCTTCCAACTGACCGATTGCTTTTTTGTTTTATATACGGCGGGATGGGGTTGACTTTATATAATTTCGATAATCTAATTCTCATTTTATCGAAATGATAAGAGGCTAGGAGCAACAACTCGCTACAACTTTCATGTACGTAGCAAATTACTTCAACCCTCCTGGAGACAAAACTCCTCATACCCCTAACATTCATGAGACGAAGCTCCTTACACCACTAACAGCCGAGTAATACGAAGCTCCATACACCTATAGATAACAAGTCCTCTAACAATTAAAACCTCAACGACACCACGAAAATGAATCTAACCAGATCCTTAACATGATAGAGAACCACCTCAATACTATATCAATCATAATCGATCTGGGTAAGGGTAAACAGATCGTACCCTCAACCCAAAACAACAGCTAAGCTCTAAAATGTGTGGGGTGAAATTGCAATTTACTTGACTACTAATGGTGCCTACACGAGGAGAAGAGTGAAAAAAGACAGAAAGTAGAACACATGTACGGGGAAAGAAGACATGTCCTTTAACACTGAAAAACACGGTTCTTTAACATGCCCTCAAAGGCTAATACTCAAAATCATGGTTGTTATTACAGATGAAGCAAACGAAAATAAACAATGCCAATTTTACATGGAAAATCAAATGGCCTGCAAATTATTGACTCACGTTACATATGTCAATGAATTTCTGAACTGCGTTATGATACTGTGTTCCCTGTCAAGGTTAATGAGCACATCATAAGAAATATGAAATTGACTTCAAGCAGGAAATCAAAATACAAAGAACACTTATTTTTAGCACGTCAGGGTCGCATGAGATATATTTTACTCTGGTACAAGGAAAGAAAATTATGTGATGCTGATTGCTGATATACTAGAACATGAATAACGAGATATTTGATATAAAAATTGGCCCATGATATTACTCTCAAATGGTATTTCGCAGAAGGGCCTCTATTACAGAGTGGAATAGTGACATGCATGACCAAGGTTCACAAAATATGACTAAGATAGACAGATGAGTTTGTATATTACATTACAGCCTCCGTCTGTAGTAAAAGAAAACAACTTAATAATTCCCACATGCATAATTTCACCACATTCCACGCAATAGTTCACTAATATTAGTTTTCTAGGGTGCTCAGGATGCAACTGAGTGTTTATAAGATTTAGAATTTACAAGTCAAAGTTGGGCCTTGAAGGAATTTATCTGAAACAGCCTCGCCACATTCAAAGGGATAGGATGACTAATGTTGTTCCTCTCCATACACTGCTTAATTTAGGCAGAAGTCTTGGACTAGATTGACCATCTTAAAGAAGCAATTTAACTACTCAAGGGTCATAGCAGGAATAGACAAAACATGTCAGATAGAATTGACATTAATATTGAGATGGACTATGAAACCCGGCATACCTCCCAGTAGAGCTGATTGCAGTCCATGCATTGCCAAAACTCTATATTCTTGTTGAATAGACAATTAGGGATCTTTTGAAAACCTTTGGCCGCTTCGACAGCCTCTTCTGTGGTTAGTGGTTTTTGAATGAATTTGCCATTGCATTTAGTACACCTTGACATAAGTTGATTCTCAGAAATTGTTAGTTGAAAAGTTTGAATGACCTGCAAGAAACACCTTAAATTCAGAATTCACAGCAATAAGGTTTTTAGCATAACCACTAATTAGCATAGTGCAGGCAGAACTATTAACAACAGCATTCGTTGATTGGCCAGTCTCAGTATTTTGGGGGGAAAGTATAGTCACTTCCATTAAAGTTCAGAGTACAATTCACAACTTAACCATTAAGATATAATCACATAAGCAACCTGAATTCTAACTTTGATCACATTATGAAATTATAGTCACACAATCTATTCTTATATAGACATCGTCTAATAAAAACATTGCTAAATATTTCTTTTGCTAGTCAGTTTTGTCATTAGTTAGACTTACTATAGTTTATATTCACTCATTCACCAATATATGGTTTACCTTTTATCATAAGATATTATTTAAATTTAATAATAATATTGTAACTTAATTTTATGAATCAATGGTACTTACTCATATCATCATGAAAAAGAATTAATGACATTATAAAATGTTGGAGTTTAATGAAAAGTATGTTATGAATTAATTGCATTTATATTATTGTCAACAAAATTGAAGAACTCTTTAATAGGTTTTGATGCGTGCCATGTTGCCGCTGACTGTATTATATGGACGACCATGTGAAGACATTTGGCTTACTTACTTGGCACGATGTCGCTGCAACGACGCCTTTTAACAATATTGTATAGATAGATAGATAAATGGATATATAAAAAAGACTACAAATCCAGATAAAGGAGTGTGCAACTTACGCTTGCACAAGCTCACTGCTGATCTTAAAGACTATACACCACAAAAATTAGGCACTTGATGCCCCCGAGTCCCTGACAATCTACATAGGCCTTGTTTGGCGATTGGTTATAGGCCGGAATTGTTGGCTTCTTGGACCAGCTAAAATAAGTTGCTTATTTTGACCAGCTCGAAATTGCTAGTTGTTATTGTTGGTTGGAATTAAAAGTGTTTGGTATACATTTAGTTGGCTTTTTAGTTACAAAGTAGGCCCAAAAGCCACTGGAAAAGGCTGCTCATAGCAGCTTCTTGGAAACTAACTTAAAAGCCAACTCTTAAATTAAGTGAGAAAGCCATTTACCAAACACTTTTGTTGGCTTGTTTGACCAATTTAAAAGCCAAAAGCCAACCAAAAAGCCATTTACTAACATGGCCATTCCAGCAATCTCCTGAAGAAGGAAGCTTGTAAAGCACCGCCAACGAACACATTCAAGCCCGTGAGAACTGTGATCCTATTAGGACCATGATTTCTATTTTCTAGTGCAATTAATCCAGTGAGGCAAACATTAGCTTCAGCTTACAGAGATGAGTGTACAAACCAGCCGGCCAGCAAAATAATCCTGAGCCACCCAAACAAAACCAGTAATTTAGGAGTTCTTATCATAATCCCTGTCAGACATCAGTGGTAATGACCACCTGAGCTGACCCCAATAGATCTCCGGTCATACTTCCAGCATGAAACCCACGAACAAAAATAAACAAGGGTCCCAATAGAAGGATAGCATGCAACTTCCATAACCGCGCCAGTTTTGAGATAATCTGTGATAGTAGTTTTTGCTCTATCCAAAATTCTTGTTGGTAACACCAGCACCCCTCTCAAGACGCATCAAATGGACACTCCAAAAAACCACAGTAAAATACTGAACAATCGAATTCGCCTATGAAGGATCCGCTGCACATTGACACCAAGATTGCCTCGCAACAAGATTCGATTAGTTATCTCACATATCCTAAAGAGATGATTAGCCGTTTCTTGCTCTCTAAGACAGAAACAGAAGGCTCCACAATTTATGATACTAGCATTATTGATTAATCTTCCACAAAAATATTCACAATTTGGGAGAATATCAAGCGCCCAGTATTTCTTCAAGGAGCTCTGCCTTCAATTCAGCCTGATATAATCCAGTCTGTGTTTCGGAAGTAGAACGGCATACCCAGATTTAATAGATTTTTTTATGTCCTCTGTAGAAGACCAATAAAGGAGATGATTCTGTAATTCACATGGGAGTTCAAAGCCAAAAATTTATCAAAGATCAAACCAACCTTCCTAACAATCCACCTCAAACGATTATGCACCCCCAAGAAACATATTATCCCTTAAGACAGAATTTCTCACGCTTCCACTTCTCTTCACTTATACCAATACAAGTTCCACAAACAACTATCCAGCTTGATCCCTCCTTTAATTATCAACTTCCAACCGGATACCCTTCCATCTCCTAAAAGAGAGTTTTATCCTCTACGCCATTGAAGAGAGTTTTATTGTAAATCATGTTATAAACCTGAGAAACATATCAAGGGTTATTAAAAAAAAAACCACAGCCTGCATCAAACCACCCATTTCTTTAGGGAGAATATGTAGAATTTTCTTCTAAATCTAATGGGTACCTTGTCTTTCAATGGATGACATCTACCAAATTTTGGCTGAAATAGCATCAAACATATAACAACTTGACTTATGATTTTGGATGACATAGAAGACATGTGCAGACAGGGCCAATAAAAAAGGGGTGAATCAGAATGAATTTACCAGTTTTCAGAAAAATGTCTATTCGGCTAGTCCATAATTTTCTCACCGTTCTATCCACTATGAACATATAATGTTCCATCTTCCTTCCGTCAGTGAACATAAAAGGTGACAAAAAAAATTCTGCCTATTGATGCCAAGATTGCCTCGACTCCAGACTCGATTAGCTACCTCACATATCCTAAAGAGATGATTAGCCCTTTCTTGCTCTCTTAGGCAGAAACAGAAGGCTCCACAAATTTTAATACTCTGCATTTCCAATTACTTACCAGGGCTAAACCATTATTTATTAATCTTCCAGAAAAATATTTTTACGCATTGGGAGCATATCAAGCGCATAGTATTTCTTCCAGGAGCTCCGCCTTCAGTTCATCCTGATAAATCCAGTCTGTGTTGCAGAAGTAGAAATGCAAACCCAGATTTAGTATATTATTCTATATTTCTATGTCCTCTGTAGAAGACCAATGAAGGAGATCCTCCTGTATTCACATGGGACTCAAAGCCAGAAATTCCCAAAGAGTGAATGAACCTTCCTAACATTCCACCTCAAAAGATTATGCTAAAGGAGATCCTTAACGATAAGACTCAGACACACCCCAACAAACATATTATCCTTTAAGACAGAGTTTCTCACGCTTCCACTTCTCTTTAGTAGCACCAATACACGTTCCAGAAACAACTTTCCAGCTAGATTCCTCCTATAACCATCAACTCCCAACCAAATACCCTTCCATCCCCTAAAAGAGTTTAATGTGGAAGATTACCTCCTTTACAACATTGAAGAGAATTTTCTTGCACATCATGTTATAGACCTGAGACAGATATCAAAGGTCATTATAAAGAACCACAGCCTACCTAACCAATATCTGATTAAAAAATTCCACACAGCAAATCCTCAAGCCACCCATTTCTTTGGGGAGAATATGTCGAATTCCTTCTAAATCCAACGGGTACCTTGTCTTTCAAAGGACGACGTCCACCAGAATTGGGCCACAACAGCATCAAACTCAAAACAACTTGACTTGGGATCTGGACGACATAGAAGACATGTGCAGACTGGGAAGAAAGGGATGTATTAGAATGAGTTTTCCGGCATTGAGAAGAACACGTATTCGGTCAGTCCATATTTTTCCACACCGACCTATCCACAATGAAGCTAAAATGTTCCATCTTCCTTCTGTCAATGTCAACACACAAACGTAACCAAGTACCCAGATGAGTCTGCAAAGTTCACTGAAGGATGGTTCTCAGATCCTGGCATCCTGCCTTAATCGGGGAGGAGTATTAGGGCTGAACTTAACGATAGACTTGCTCACGTTAAGAAACTTGACCAGACTCCCAACAAAATGTTTGAAGAATTCCAGCAAGTTCCAGCACATATGCTATCCAGACTCATCATTTCATATCAAGTACGAAACCCAACACCACAATGGACACTTCATTTTCAGGCCAAAAACACGTAAACACCAAGATCATCATTACAATAATGCCTACAACGAGGCTCCCGACCAAGCAGGCCAGAGCGGTCAGATGTTAGCAGCCTTATCTTTGAGAAACTATTCACAATTGATCTTTGAGTTCAAGTACACCAACGATTTGCTCAATCATGATAAAAGAAGCACAAATGGTTTTATGGGTCATTTAGTTTAGTGTTTGTGGGCTTTCGTTAACTGTTAATTCTGAATAGTGAAACTATGACACACTTATGGTTTAATTTCACAAAAAATAACATTAGGTCACTAGCCCGGTGCCTAAAATGCGGGCACATCCAAGCGGCGTAAAGGGATGTACACAGCCTTGCCCCTGCAATAATGCAGAGTGGCTGATTCCGATTGTAAAATCTCACCCATTCGTAAAGTTTGTTGCGCAGAATTTACATTATTCTATTCTATATAACAATATTGCCCACTAGATAACTTAAATTCTGTATTACCTCAAGTAGCTGTTCGTTTTTTAAGAGGCCCTTCACTCTGTATATTTGATCTTTTAATAAATACTCGTGTCTCAACAACTTGGCGTCTCGTGTCAAAAGAACCCTTTTCTCCCTTTGGGCCTGCTCTATTAACTCCCTGGACAAGAAAAGATCATCATTAGCGGTCATAAATCTTTATGAGCAAACGACACTCGCATCTCGTAGCAGAAAAAGTAAGGTGTAGCACTACCAAAAAATAAAATACTTACCTGCTCTCAGGCTTCTTTGAGTAAGGCACTGCAGCATCGATTCCCACACAGCGTAAATGTTTTGCTAATCCTTCTACCTGAATTAAGATGTACTAGTTTTATCCTTCAGTGCGTAAAAGTCATTCATTTGATACGAAATCGATATGCTACATGAAGAAAGATTTCATCCCTAAAAAATGTCAAAATCCCTCTTCAGTAAACAAAAAGTTCTACAGCTTGGAAACACGATATGAAATCCCCAAAATTCGGAATCTAAAGAAACCGGTTTGGAGATCTTAGGCTATGTATGTCAGTTTCTGAACCCCATCTAAAATAAATGCATAAAAAGCAGAAGGAAATCAACATACCATCACATCACAGAGAAACTTGGGGCATCCATCCCCACCATTCAATAGATCCCATGGTGGAGGACCTTGCCAATCATCACCACATTCTGAACTTTTCGCCTTCCGATTTAAACTCAGTGCAGACTGTTTTTTCCCTTTCTT
This sequence comes from Corrigiola litoralis, assembly GCA_901111285.1. Lineage (NCBI taxonomy): Eukaryota > Viridiplantae > Streptophyta > Magnoliopsida > Caryophyllales > Caryophyllaceae > Corrigiola > Corrigiola litoralis. Next base: position 17,732 of record CAAKMY010033869.1, on the reverse strand, counting down.
CTTAGAACTTTTTGGTTTTCTGTCGGACTCCATCAGCAAAATTTTACTTGCATACTTGTAAATAAATTTTGAGAGGGACTCATCCAAGGGAATAGTCTGTCTGCATAATGAATCAGAAACAACTACATCTGTGAAAGACTCATCCTTAAAGAATTCAGAAGCTGTAGTTGCTCTGACAATACTTGAAGCTTCACTGACTCTGCTACTTACTACTCTCTTGCAAGCAATAGGCTTCTCAAAAACTTCTTTCAAACCAAGACTTATATTTGGAAACCCAAGAGCATCGACATCACTAGCAGAGCCCCCTGCTTCAATCCAATGGATAAAAAAAAACCAGTAAGCAACCTTAAATCAGAGATGAATTTCATGTAAATTAAATTCCAGAAGAATGCATATACCCGCTACCATAATAAAATACATATCAGCAATGTTCCTCTTTATAAACAAATACATTTACAATTTCACAAACACAGGGCGTGAACGATAAGGAATTATAAATCCAATTGAAGACAAAATTATAATAAAAGTGTTTTGATGGATAGTTTGTCCTTTACATTACTATTAAAATGTATATCCTCACTTAATGTAATAGTGGAAATAAAAAGCATGCAAGATTAATTAATAGTAAAGGAGAAAATGAAGTGGCCATTAATACCTTTCAGTAAATCTACATTGCACATAATAATAGCATGCATGATCACACCCTTTAAGACGTTTCAGTAAATCTACAACCTTCATGTGCTACATATAAGTGGGTGTATGTGCACTAATGAAATCCGTTACAGCCTGTTCCTCAGTCAATTCCTAAGTCAAGCACTTACTACATCTAACTAAAAAATCATGTATCAATAGGCAATATTTATGATGAGCGTAAAAGGGGGTGAAAGTCTCGCCAGCATAAAACTGATTTTGAAAACCTCAAGAAGAATCAAATACCAGGCTTGACGGACCTTCTTTATCAACCTTGAGTTGGAAGATCGTGAATAACTCTAGTAGACAATGAGCATCTAGTGCAGCATATGTTTTTTGCTCCTCTGTGAGGGGGCGCTGAGACCAATCACTGCATTGAAGTTCCTGATGGAAGTATTGAAATGAACTATAAAAATTTTGACAAATATCCTATGTCATGGAAGATCGAAACTTTGCCACATATACGCTTTCTACTAGAAACAACTAGGACCAAGGACTTCCAACTCAGCCTTATAAAGGGATCATATAACACTCATACTCAAAAAGATAAACCATACTCAGTTCATAAATATGCTTTCATCTCCAACTAAGATCTTTTACAATATAGCCTAAAGACAGATGTATTAATTAATATAGGGGTTGGATATCACCCACAAAATGCAGCTGCCTCGCACACTAGAGAGGGCAAAGAACAACTGATACATCAAAAGCATTTCACAACCCAAACAAAACAGATGAAAAAAGAATTCAATTTAGATGACTGTCCATAAAGAAAATTATGCATACCTTCGAGAGAGACAGTCCCAATAATTCCTTGCAGATGGTAGCCAAACTCTTGCTATCCTTTGATATTCTCCTCCCATGTTGCCTTTGTTGTAAGAGATGATAAACGTTTGAGATGTCTATAAATGGCTCCACCTATTCAAATACAAAAACCTATGAGCAAACTGTCAGTAATGCACCTACACCATAATCCCTCAGATATCATTCAAGCCACTAAACTGCACTAATTTTTAAGCACCTCAACACCAATTACCGCAATTCACTTCAAGCCTAATCCATAACTAACAGGTTTATGTTATCAAAAGGGCATTCAAAGTAGCATCACTAACCAACCTCACAATAAATCAAAATGGTATACTCCACACAATAAATTACCATGACCAACAACATAAGCTTACCCTAGTAATAAACACTTAAGGGCTCATATCGTAGATAGGGTGCAATATAATCACAATTACATCCAAATCAACACAATAGTAGAAGGGATTTAAGCGAAAGAGGAAATGTCATGGAAGGAGATGTAATTATCACTACAGTGTGATGGTTCCCATTACACTTAGCTTATGCAATACTCAATGTTCAAGTCGAACATGTGTAATGACCATTACACGAGTAGAAATGTATCAAACGCATCCCATTCATGTTAGCCTACTCCTTCCCCTTCATTTTAATAATATTCGAACTAAATAGACTCCACTATATTACAAAGTTGATTACATGTTACACCTGTAGCCTAAGTGTCATGCCCTTATCATTGTACTAGCTTTTCGCATCTCAAAATGAACAAAATATTAACCATCAATATAAATCCTAAGAAGCTTATGTAAAGGAACAAACTTTATCAATCACAAGGCAACCAAAACTCAAAGACAACAAACCAAAATTGGGATTAATTAGCCTCTATATATTATAATCACATAAAACACAAATTAAAGCTTCGATCTTTATAAACAATAAATGATCACACAATCCTTAACATATAATACAATTCCCAATCATAATCAAATAAATAAAATAAAGTATTGAATAAGTTAGATATATATATATATACCTTATCAAAGTAGCAAACTTTCACAACCAAAAGGCAGCCAAAAATCAAAGCCAACAAACCAAAATGGGATTAACTATCATCACATACACTAACAAAATACACTTTACAAATTAAAGCTCTAGTCTTTATCATATATCAACAATAAATGATCATAAGGTCTCTGGGAATGCAGCATTGTTAAAACTCAAAGGGAGAACTTTGCCGCCCTAGTGGTCCTACCTGGCTCGAATCCGGACTAAGCCGAATAATGAAAACCAAAAGGACAATAAATGATCATACAATTCATTAACAAATAAATCTCCAAACTTTATAACAATAAATGATCACACAATTCCTTAAACATATAATAGAAGAAAAATACCTTAAAACATTGAATAAATTAGCAATATACCTTATCAAAACCAGGTTCAAAACCATGAGCACAAAACGTGGAAGACAAGTAAGCCAAATCCTGCTTAAATCTAAACCCCAGCTTCAACACATCCTCACGCACAAACATCTCCTTCAATTCAACATAAAGGGCACCTAGAGGAACACTCTGCAGGTCCACCAGAAAAACGACCGAGTCGGACTGAGTCGACTCGGCCGAGTCGGGCGGGAATCGGGCGAGTTTGCAGGCGAGTTGGAGGAGAGAGACTGGGGGGAAGGTGGGGTCCGGGTTCGGGCGGCGAACCGGTTTCCATTCTGCGTCGAGTGCGACGAGTGAGGAGTGACTCAGTGCCCAACTCAGGTGGGTCAACTCGGGCGAGTCGGGGGTGGAGACCCAGTGTATGGTTAAGTTTGTGCTATCCATTATTGGATTATGGGGTCAAAGTTTGGCGCAAAATGTGGGGGCTTTTATACCAAGTTCCTAATTTAGCCCATTCGCAAATTATCTAGAGAGACGGCCTAATATTAGGTTTTATATTGGACGTGGTTATTATTGCGTTTATATTGGCTATTATCGGACCCAGTCACTCAAAGCACCTAAATCAACTGGTAAAGGGTTGTTCTATCTTAATTAGAAGTTTCAGGTTTGAGACTTTGGGAATGCAGCAGTGTTAAAACTAAGAGGGAGAGCTTTGCCGCCCTATTGGTCCTACCCGGCTCGAATCCGAACTAAATCGGATGGTGAAAACCAAAAAAAATATTGACTACTATCGGAAAGTTGTCACTGTTATTGACATGGTGATATGGTGATAATTTTAACGGATATGGTGATTGCTTTGAACCCGTCTAATTTGGTCTTATAAGATACTAGCTCCAATTCACAAGTAAATCAAATTCCTAAAAAGGAAGATTTTTTTATACCTCAAACTAAACAAAACTCCAGCAATGTGTTTGTTTTCACAACCTCTCAACTTTTTTTTCCATTTGCATGCTTTTGATGTAAATTAATTGTTGAAGTTTTTCTATTTTAATACATTGTTTGATAGTAATATTATTACTTTTAACAATTTTGTTCTTCGATAATAAGGTAATAACGTTACAAAAAAAAATCACCTTGTAACCCTCATCTAAAACTTTTTTATATACTTATAACTTTCCGTTCATTCAAAATAAATTTGTTCATCTAGCTAGTAACCCTCATCAGTCATCCTCTTCGTATCTCCTTTACACAAACAAACAACCACCATAACAGTTGCATTCCCACAATAGAAGAAATTTATTAGGTGGTCATGGACCACCACATTATCCATGGTGCAAGCAACTAATAATATGCCAAGTGTAAAAAGTTTGAATTAAGAAAAGAGAGAAAAGTGTAAATATGAAAAAAAAAAAATAGATTTTTGGAATGACATGTTTTTATTAATTGGGACTATATGCCATGTGGAAGTCCTAGCAATTTGATGCATGTTCAATGCACTAGTAGAAAATGGATGTCATCAAAGGTTCCTATGAAAAGCCTAAGCAATTTATGCCCGAGGCACCGAATTCATTATCTCTACAAAAAAATTGTGGTCAATCTTTCCATACGTCCTTTTGGCTTGCAAGAAAATCAAGTAGTTAGACAGGGCACCAACTCCGTACGTTCTATATTGCGGGACCGGTGGTGAGTGGTCGTACTCCTTCAAAATAATGTAATTAGAAACAAGTAATGTTATCGATCAACTGAAGGGAGGTATTGCACCAAGCTATTTTCTAGATTCACTTATCAAATTGTAAGAGTTGATCATGAGCCGGGTCCGCCCAAAGCCTTGAGTAATGTTTTGCAAATTTCCACACTCCGAGTTTCAATTTACCATGGAAGAGCTTGAAGATCGGATATTCACCTAGATTGGTTATCAGTAAAACTTGAGCTACAGTAGGGTTTGCGAAGTTTAGACACAACAAAGTTAAAGATAACAATTTGAGAGATGATCTGAGTTCGATTTTAGATTATAGAAAATTAAAGATAAAAATTGTGAGATATTGATGATATGAGACTTTTGATTGGTTAATGGCAGATATGGTCATTGTGTATCTATGCTAGTTAGTTAGATTTAGAACAAGCAACCATACAACTTTTGTAAGATTATCGTCATGTAGATAGTAATTTCTATTTCGCCATGACGTTGTTTTCATATAAACAAAGCATTACTTAAAAATGGCGAAGTGTGTGTGGACATTTGAATTTTCTCTCCACTAATATAAACGCATAGTCTTAAAAGATGATAAAGAACTTTGTAAGTCACATGACTCATCTAATTTCTCATTATTTCGCACAACAACACTCACTCGCCCCAGGGCTACTAATGACTATACATACACCACCTTTGGCAAAACCTTTATCATGACATAGGTCACTACACGCTGATGCATCTAAACATGGCCCCTGACAATCGAACGGTGATGGTCCTAGTGCTTCCGACGAAGGCAGTCCTGTCACATAAGTGATATCGAAAAAATACATTAGAAAGTCACCCATATGTTACTTAATTACTATTATAATAACTTATGCTGGATTACAATAGGATAAACACGCTAAAAAAATAGAATTAATGCAACAATTTGTAACCATATAGATTATCTTAGTAGACTATGAAGGGAGCAAACTATATATAAGCCTAAATATTAAAACAACATATATAATAAGTCGATACTCTAGAACTATACATATTATATTTTTGAGATATCTTTAGAAATTTATAACTGCAACTGAAATATTTGATATCAAAGAGTTAAGGACTGACCAGAAGCCATGAACAAAGTAAGTAACAGAAAGGCAAGGAAAACTTGTTTTGAACTTGGTGCCATTGATTTGATTTTCTACTTTTCTTTCGCTCTTTGAATTTTGATGAATTGTTTGTGGAACAACCCAACAACTTGTCTGTTAATTTATAGTTTCTTAAAGTCTCTCATCTTTAAATTTGCCAAGAGGTGTGAAAATCTTGCCCTGATTGTAGTACAACAAATCCAAATTTGTACACGATATGTTTCTTACTTTGAGAATTGGGAGCCTATGACAATCAAGTGTCTTCATAAGAAACCAAAATCTCAATAATTCCTTTCCTTACTAACATAATCCTTAATAGCATAACAGATACAAAATACCAAGATTGTTGAGATTTTTCCCTTTCCTAAAGATTTTTGTATGTCTAGTATGATAAAAGCATCTGACCTCCATGAACATAAAATCAAAAATGAGAAAAAAATATATAAGCAAAAAATGTGATCCAATATTTATAATATGTCCTAAAATCACTTTCCTATACTTAAGAGAAAATAATTTATGGGAATGTATGAGAAACCGACCAACTAGGAATATCATATTATGATCCTAATATAAATATACTCTTATGGGTATACTATTGATTTATTTCCTTCCTAAACATTACCAACACTATATATATAAGAAAAGGCATAAGTCAAAACATATTCAGTACTTAGGGTGTGTTTGGCAAAACAGACTGAAAAAGTTATTGAAACCTGAAAAGGTACCTGAAATTTGAAAAGGTGACTGAGACCTTTTCAAGTGCCTGAAATTTTTTTTCAAATAGCTTATTTTTTTTAGTTAACTTAAATGTTTTCCAAGTTGTGTTACCAAACAACCTTAAAATAACAACCTTAAAATATAAGGTGACTGAAATATTGGTAAAATAAGGTAGACTAGACAAATAAGGTGACTGAAATGACTTACCAAACACACCCTTAACCCAACAAATATAACATATCGCAAACTTCAAATAAGATGATCCCATTAAATGAATTAGGTCACAAAAGGTAATTTTTTATTAACCATGTATCTTTAAATTATTTTTAATAAAAAGGTTTTTTTAATCGAGTACTAACTATTTAATAATTGGCAATAACCCTTTACACAATTGTCAAAAAAGATACCATAATAAATATCAACAACATTCTTATGCAAACGACTTTTATAACTTTTAAAAAGACCAAGCTAAAACAAACAAATTGTCCAAGTGTGTTGACCCAAAGAGATGAATATCTAAAATAATTGAATACGTTGGTTGTTGGTTGGAATTATCGACTTGTTTAACCGGTTGGAATAAGTTGGTTGTTTTAATCAGCTGAAATGGTTAACTATAGTAAACAATATTTGGCAATATTAACTGAAAGTAGTTGGCTTTTTTGATTAAAAAAAAAAGTGAACCAAAAAGCCACTAGAAATAACTACTTAAAACAATATTTTTACTCTTTGCATACCCATTGTCACTATTATCATAATTTTGTATGCCAAGTGTTTAACGCTTGTCCTATTATTTTGATGGTATTTTTCATATATTTTTTTTTACGTGTCGTCCCTCTCACTTTTTAGCATAGTCTATTTTACTTACCTAACTTTGTTTCACTTGCAAGGTTGTGGGGTGAGATTCATACCCAAATAATTATGGGGGCTTTTATAGCAAGTTCCTCCACTTTTCTCAAAATAAAAAAAAAAAGTTCCTCATTTGAACAGTAACCCAAAAAAAGAAAAGAATCATTTCTACCCAAAAAAAAAGGAAAAAAAACTCAACCAATATCCTTGTTTTCACAATCTCTTTTTTTTTTTTTTTTCATTCTCATGATCTTGAATCTTATGCACTTTTCCTATTTGGTTAATAAGTGGGACTTGGGTCAAACGATCTCACCTAAACCTTATGGCGAGACAACCCCCTCGATCCCCACCTCAATTTACTTTCCCCATTACTATCTCCGTCTCTATCATCCCATCTCTACCCTACCTCTATCCCCTTTTTCCTACGTATCTCCTTATACGCGTTCTCACTCTTCTCCCTCCCCACTGATGCGGCTCCCTCTTTGCCCCTTCCTCGACCCCACACGACATTTAGCTTCCCACCCCACCCCACGCCACAGTAACGTAGTTCGTTGTCCCTTTTTTTATGTCAAGATCTTCGGTTTGAGTTGCCACGTACGTCGAAAAAAGTTTGAGTCAATACTAAGGAGTAAACGGTGGTGCACATAGTGCGTTTCAGCAACACTCAAGACGAAAACTGATGTCGAAGGGAGTGTTCGTTTAAAGCCAAAATACGTAGAAAAAAAAATTAATGTTATAATACTAATTAATTTTTTGCTAAAAATTCAATGAGACGGTCTCCCTAAAAGCTAGGCTTTTGGTGTGAAGAAATATTAAAAGACCCATTTAAAGCAATTGAATGACCAAACTACCCCTTCTTCACAAATCCTAACACCCCCCTTCCCCCGACGCACACTAGCAGCCGCCGACCGCCTTGGACATCGGCGTTGACCGGCACCATCCCGGCCAATTTTTGACGACGACACCTACACCCCACCAGATTTTTGACGTAGAATCTGATTTTCCGTCTCCGTTTGGTCGGAAAATGCTTTGTTTGTGCAAGATTTTAGTATTTGATAATGAAAACACCCCCTTCAATCTTTGTTTACACCGCGCTTGTTGCCAAAGACGTACCATGTGAGACACCGTTACTCCTTAATTAATAACGGCTCGTCGGCTCGGACCCATAATGTTTGAAGCACTTGGCGGTTCAAACCTAAGGTTTAGCCGGAAAAAAGAACGTTGTCGGAGCTACATGTTGTTGGCGTGCGTAATTTTGTCGGTATCGCGTGGTATGGGGGAATGGGTGGGGGTTGTCGCTTTGGTGGGGTAAGGGAGGGGGGTTGTTGTGGTTGTGGGGAAGGTGGTGGACTTGACTGGTGGGGGTGGGGAAAGGGAAGAGTTTGCCTGCACTCCATCAAGAAGGTTGCATACAAAAAAAATCGACCACTCGTTTGAATATCGCATTGACAACTTGACTTGTGTCTGTTTTGGATTTTATGACTTTGTAAGTCTTATGTATATAGGTATTAAAGAAATTATAAAATCACGAAGTTAACTTCACTATTGAACTTGTTGATGATGACGTTGTTGATAATATATTTGGCTCTTGATTAATTGTGGGTTGGAGAGTGGCATCAATTTTTTCATTTTGTATCGATACTAATTCGTAAGCAACCAAATAATTGTTGGATAGTTAACACCATGTTGATAGTATTATGCATCCCCATATGACCTTGTGACCTTGTCTTTCAGACAAACAGTGTTTACATACTCCCTATCTACTACACAAAAAAAGCAATGTGGTTATGGAATTCGAATTTTTCCTTCACTAATAAGAAGACATACTCTGAAAAAACAATGGAAACTAAAATTTGCAAGCTGCATAACTCATCTAATTCCTCATTATTTTGTACAACAACACGTAACCGGTGGACCACCAATGGCTACACATGCACCACCTTTGGTAAAACCTTTGGCATGACATAGATTATTGCATGCTGATGGATCTGAACATGGCCCCAAACAAACTAACGGTGATGGTCCAAACGCTTCCGACGAAGGCAGTCCTGTCACATAAGTCATATCCCAAAAATGCATTAGAAACTCACCCTTATATACCAATTTACTATTACGATATCTAGGGAAATTCACGAAAGACTAACCACGCTAAATAAAAAAAGATTAACGTGATAATCAGTTAACCCAATTTGTGATTTATGATCTTTGTGGACTATGATGGGGACAACCTATATGTTTACACATTAAAGCAACATATATAACAAGTCTACACTATATAACAATAGAGATTAATATTCATAAGATTGTTAAGAGCAAATTATTAGGTACACCTGAGAGTACATATATACTCTCAAGATTAACTTAGGGTATTTTATATACTTTTAATAATTTTTTTGTCAAAAAAAAAAAAAACATAAAAGTACATACAAATATACTTGCGAGTACATCCTCTCATATGTATGCAATAGATTTTGATCATTAAGTTGTTATTTGGTTGCGTATAGAAAATACATTAGTGTGGATTTTCTATGAATTACCAAAGAATGGAGTTATTTGGTTGACAAAGACATAGGAGTTGAATCTTGATAGAAATTCTAAAATTACACAAAATGGTGGATTTTACTTACCTAAAAATCCTTAGACAATTGATTTTTGTTGGTAGGTATCTAATTCATATAAACAACCAAACAACTTTGGCTGATTTTCATGGAATGAAAATTCACAGGAACTAGAGATTTACAGAAATTGTAGACTGATAGAGCAAACCAAAAGACCACTACAAATTTATGGTCGCAACTAAAGTCATGATATTAAGGAACTAGGGACTTACCAGAAGTCATAAGCAAAGTAAGTAGTAGAAAGCCAAGGAAAACTTGTTTTGAACTTGGCGCCATTGATTTTATTTCGTACTTCTCTTTGGTAATTTCCGATGTTGACAAATTATTTGTGGAACGAACCCAACAAGTTGCCTGTCAATTTATAGTTGCCTAGCTAGATGTCTATATGTCTTTGGATTTGCCAAGAGTCGTGAAAGGCTTGCCCTGATTGTAGTACCACAAATACAATTTTGTACCAAACGATATGTTTCCTACTTTGGGGATTTAGAGTCTATAATAATTATGTCCATTGATAAGAAACCAAAATCTCAACAATTTCTTCCCTTACTAGCATAATCCCTAACTGCACAACAAATACAAAGTACCCAGGTTGTTGAAATTTCTCCCTTTTTTGAAGGTTTCCGACCTCTATACATATAGAAAGAATAAAATATGTGTTCTCGTATTCATATTATTTCGTGACATCACTTTTCTAAACTCACGAAAAAACAGTTTATGAAGAGACAGTTTATGAGAACCTAAAAGTTAGGAATATTAATTCTATAACCTTAAGATAAAATATTATTTCATGAGTATATTTTACTAGAAAAATAAAATAAGATAATATATTCTCTGTTCCTAAAATATTACCAACACCACATGCATATAAAAAAGACATAGCTTAAAGCATGTTCCAAATAGAATATTTAAGCTAAACAATACAATACACCTAATTAAATAAGATAATCTCATTTTTAACCTTGTACAGATTAATTTTTTTCAAATTAGTGTACAAATATATCTTGTTTTTTATAAAATACTAATTACTTAGTAATTGTCAATGACCATTTGTGCGCGCAATTGTCAAATACATGACATATTCAAAAAATTAGCATAATATAGAGTATATGAAAGTGCATTTGGAATCCTAAACACTTGGATCAATTGGTAAATGATTGTTTAAGCTTAATCAGAGGTTTGAAACCCCCGACAGTACGTGTAAAAACTCCAAGAGAGATTTTTTCCACCCTAATAGTCCTACCCGACTCGAATTATGACAAAATCTAATTGTGAAAATCCCCAAAAAGTGCATTTGGGCGATAAAGCAAGTTAGGTGGCTTAGTTGGTGAGAGGTACACTCCTCTATACTCTTAGTCTTGAGTTCGAGCCTGAGTAGCAACATTTGCTTGCATGCCTTATTGGCTTATTGAGCTCTTATTGGGCTTGAGTTTGCAGAGGTGGCTTAATGGCTCCTCTCTCCAAAAATGAGAGTGCTCCGACCCCCTCTAGCCTCTCGGGTCGAGCCGGTTAGCTTCAGCTGGTTAACTTCCCTATTGCCTTTTGCCGACAAGAGTCATAAGATAAGGTTTACTCAGTGTGCATCTGAAGGGCAGCGGCTGCGGGTTCCCACGTCATTCAAAAAAAAAAAAAATAGGAAAATGAAATACACCCACCGGATGGTTACCATTTTGGTACCTACCCTCTCACATGAATTTATTGATTTGTATTTTATTTTTGAAAAAAAAATGATAGTGAGATTGTGGTTGGCAAAATGGTAACCACCCGATGGGTGTATATCATCCCCCAAAATATAAAGACTATCTCCACACCCACCGGGTGGTTACCAATTTAATGCCCACCTCCTCACATCATTTTTATTTTTTAAAAATATAAAGGAAAAATGAAAATATATTTATAAGAGGGTGGACATGAGATTCACAACCACCCGGTAAATGAATGACTTTGTTTGGCAATTGGCGGTTGGCTGTTGGCTGTTGGCTGGAATTGTCGACTTGTTTGACCGGCTGAAATAAGTTGGCTGTATTGACCGTCTGGAATGATTGGCTGTTTTGGTTGGCTGGAATGAAAAATGTTTGGAAATTGGCTGAAATTAGTTGGCTTTTTAATTATAAAGTGGGCCCAAAAACCAAAAGCCAATAAAAAAGCCAATGACCAAACATGGCCAATATGATTTTCCATCTCGAAATTTGCAAGACTGGTCTTACGTCAATTTGGGCTCAAACCCAAATACTCAGTTTCAGACAAGAGCAAAAAATCCTTCCAAAACCTTGTTTGGGCTTCCAAAAATAAAAGTCAAACAAACTTTCCCTCCAAAAAGTCTTTACCGCCAAAACCCCCTATTTACCGCGAAACCAAAAATCTCCCGCCAAACACACCCTTCCCTTATAATGTACAGTAACACCAACGCAATCCACACCACCTTCTCTCCCCCACATTTCGATGGCGTCGGCCGCTCTTCGCCGCAGAACCCGAGCCCCGAACCCCATCTACAAACCCACACCAGTGCCATCGGACTCGGAGTCGGATACGGATACGGATTCCGGATCAGATTACAATGATGTGTGCTGTGAGGAGTGTGGGTCTGGGGACAATGCACCCAAGTTGCTGCTTTGCGACGACTGCGACCGCGGTTTTCATATTTATTGCCTTAAGCCTATCCTTGCTGCTGTGCCTAAAGGGTCTTGGGTTTGCCCCATTTGTAATGGTGGCAAAATTCTCAAGAGTATGTTCATGTGCTCTTCACATTTTAATGTTTCATTCATTTTATGGGTTATTTTGGCTGATATTTGGTATATATTTGTGGGTTTTTTGATGGTTTGATGGATGATGCTGTGTTGTTTTGTTTTGGATATATTTGATTGGAATTTTGTGGGTTTTGGATATTGATAAGTTGGGATGTGTTGTTTGTTTCATGTAGTTATTCTTTTATGTATAATGTTTGTTATAATTTTTGTAATTTGAGTACATTTTGAATAATTTTGGTTAAAAATATGTGAGTTTTTAGACATACATTAGTACAGGCACTTGTTAGTTTAGTGGAATCAGTGACATTTCGTGTATATGGGTATTTATGTGAGTGAAGGAGATGAAAATTGAAAGATTAGTAGATTCAAGGAGTGGGGTTATCGCAGTTGCGAGGTGTCCCAGCCTCCGACACAATAGTTCAAATCTTCATTACTTTCCACAATAACAAGGTAAACAATTGTTAAAAGATTTGGTTAATGGTGGTATTTGTTATAGCGATCCACAATGACCAAAATGATTGAACCTGTATACTTTGTATGTTAGCAATTTTGTTCGAAACATGGGTGTTTGGAGTTTGGTAATTGCTGTTAGGGTTGTATTACTGAAAATAATGAATGTTTACCGGATGTTTGAGTGTATGTTGAGATGGTAGTTGGGACTGTTGTTGTTGGACATTGATATGAGTTGCATTGCGTCTTTCTGATAAGTGAATTTCTGTGACCATATGCAGGATTCCCATTAGTGCAGACTAAGATTGTCGATTTCTTTAGAATTCAAAAGCCATCAGGTGAAATGGAGAAGCTTATACCAGGTAGATATCTAGAAGCTTTTTATTGGTGTTCCATTGTTCTATCGCACCATAAGCTCTTTGTCCGATTAGGAAGAGAGAATTAAATAGCATTTTTGATTGGTGTCAGATATTCGCAAAAGGAAAAAGCGTTCGAGTAGCTTAGTAATGTCCAAGAAGAGTAGAAAACTCTTGCCCTTTCATCCAATAGAAGACCTCAACAGAAGGTTGGAGCAAATGGCATCATTAGCCACCGCGTTGATGGCAACTGGGACAGAGTTTAGAAACGAGCTAACTTACGTTCCTGGCATGGCTCCAAGATCAGCAAACAGTGCTGCTCTCGAGAAGGGGGGAATGCAGGTAAATTTTGCATCTTGCGTAAATTTACCTAAGGTAGCTCCATCAAATTCAAGAAATAGTAATGTTAATTAAGGTCATATGGTCCTGCAGCTGGAAGACAGAAGTCACACTGTAGTTTAACGAAAACAAAATAGTTAGTGTCAAAGTTTGCCTCTGAGTATGGGTGGCATTGTAGTACCTCAATGATATCGATGCAAGCTGCAAGTAGAGCTGAAATGCAGGGTATACAGCTTCATTGTTCGTACAGATTTGGGTACAAACGTGTTGGTAGCTTTGACGTTATTAATTGAGCTTGAACAGTTTCCATGTCTTGTTGAGATTGGATTGTTCTACTAGAACATGAGAAACTCATCCAAAATCTCTATGGGTGCTTCCTCACTGAGTGGTTCTCGACATCAGTCAACTTACTTGATAGCTCATGCTCACTTGTTTTTAATGCAGTAATTGTTAATGGATGGAGAATGTAGGTATTCATTGTGAAAATCTGCATGGCACATCATGTTTATTCAAAGGGGTCATTTTAGTTCTGCTATTCTGATTACAGTGAACTTCGCAATTGTGTAGGTTATGTCGAGAGAAGATACTGAAACCTTAAGTCTATGCAAGAAGATGATGGAAAGAGGGGAATGGCCTCCTCTCCTAGTTGTTTTTGATCATAAAGAAGGGTGAGTGGAACTTTATTAACTTTTTTCACACTCTGACCCCAATAATTATGCTTGTGGCAGTGTCAACTGACAGTTACAAACTCTCCTTGAAACAGTTTTACAGTGCAGGCAGACAGATCCATCAAAGACTTGACAATCATCACAGAGTATGTTGGAGATGTCGACTATCTCAGAAATCGAGAAAATGATGATGGGGATAGCATGATGACATTGCTTTCAGCCAGTAAGCCTTCACAGAGCCTGGTTGTCTGTCCAGACAAGCATAGTAACATTGCACGCTTTATCAATGGCATCAACAACCACACACCGTGAGCACCCTTCCTTTCTGTAGGAGATCATTGTTTTATCAATTAGGACATAATTTCCCATCTTAGTTAGGTTTTAGCTAATAGGGATATAGGATCCTTCATTCTGTTAGATCCTGTTATTCTAAAGTGATCAGGCATTCAGGCCTATATCATAATTCAAAATTATGCAACTGGTTTTTGCATAAAGGATACTTTCCAAGCATATGAATCATGTGTACTTCTGATGCAGGGAGGGGAAGAAAAAGCAGAACCTGAAGTGCGTAAGATATGATGTTGGCGGTGAATGCAGAGTTTTGCTAATTGCAAACAGGGATATCCGGAAAGGAGAGAGGCTGTATTATGACTATAATGGACTGGAACATGAATATCCAACTGAGCATTTTGTATGATCGCTCCCTGCCTCCCTTTTCTTGTTGCACCATGTAGAGCATTACGACAAGCCCTGCAGAGCATTACGACAAGAGTAACTTCTGACCTTACACCCATTGTTTGATTCCCCCGATGGACAGAAAACCAACCTGTAAGCTTATGTATTTACTCCCTCAGGTCTCATCACTAATTTAAGATTTTAAGTAGAAACTGTGGCTCCCAACAGAACAGTTGGCCTTTCATGTAATATGCAATTAAGTTTGGCACCAGTGAGTGTTATTGCTGGTGTATTATTACAATCATAGTGAATCATGTAATGAAAGTCTGTATTTGCAACTGATAGGTAAATTAAGCTTCCTGCATCGTAATTCTTTAAGTTGAAGACTAGTGACAGCTTATGTGGTTAGAGACTCAGAGCTCTTTTACCCAATCAAGAGGTTGGGGTTTTGATTCTTATATATGATTTTGTACTCTCCTGAATATAGAAAATAAGTGTTGCTTTTACTTCTAGATAGAGAACATAGCTTATCCACTTAGTGAATTAACTCTATAGTCATTTGTACTCTACTACAGAATGTTTAACCAAAGCAGCTTAAGGGGCTTGAAAGCTGAAACACCTTGAAACTGAGAGTGGTGTTCCTAGATGGAGTGAAGATAAACAGATCAACAAAGACAAAACGTACCATTGTCACTAGTTCAATCATTTATAGTAGTGTACAACTTCCTCTATCCTTTTAAAGGTAGGTTTGTGTAGACTACATTCCTATGAAGCTAGAATCAAATGCAGCAACTGGCAAGTAGTAACATACTGCTGTGCTATTAATCAGCATGTTCCGTTGCATGAGTCATTGTAGGTTTTCAAACACATTCATCTTTTTATACATAAGGTTTTGGGCTTCGTGGACTGAACTTTGACAAAGTCCAAAAGCAAAATCTGTTAGAAACTTAAAGAGTACTGCAAGTATATTGCAAGTGTTCGGGCTTTAAAGTTCACTTTACTTGTATCAATTTTGGTTGCGTACTTGCGTTGCTCCTTTCTTATTCAGACTGTAACGTGCATGGCATTTTTAATTTATGTCCAACTATATATTGACAAAGTTCTGAGATCACCCAGAAGCAACTTCATTGTATTCTAAATCTCAATGCCAATTGCCCAAATGATCTTAGGTTGGTGTACAAGAAGACTTGTTCTTGTCACCCCTTCACTGGGCACATAAGTCTACATCAGAAGCTAAACAAGGACTGTCAGTCTAGTATAGGCATGACTTGCTCACTTGCTCCATGTTAAATCCCACCATACTATATAGGCTTTGGACCACCCTACCCAATGAGAGAAATGCAATAGAAAAGAAATTTCTTATAGGGTGGTCCAAAATTTATTGGGTCGCTCATAAAGTGCACAACATCAAACTAACTAGCAAGAAAAAAGGCTTTAATATAACGAAAGTGAGCAAACCTCATTAACAGATGGTTTTGTCAACCATCCCAGACCTTGATTTTTGGGTTCAGATGTATCCCCACAACCGTGGTCCAATGCACCCCCTTCTTAGCTGGAAGGCATGGATGCCTCTGATCTGCATCTTATAGTGCCCACAGGGTTAATGGGTCCCTAACTTACTTCAAAGGTAAAGTGGTGTACTTGTCTTTTATGTGTTACAAATTACAACAACACACAGGTAAGATCATCTGAGATTTTGTATTCAGAAGAAACTCTGGTCTCAATGCTATTTGGATGGTTCGTTTTGGTCCCTCATTGAACCGAATTTGGAGCTCAGATTGGCATCCTTTCTAAATACATATATTCATTTCTAAGTCTAATTCTTAGGTTGCGTCATGTACATCTATTAACAGGAGAAACAAAGGAAAAAATGACTAAATCAAGGGTGCAATATCATGTCCCAGCCAATTGGCATACATTATTTATTTTAGATATTTTATTATCATTTTTTTTGTGTTACAAATGATCTAGACATTTCGACACTAGTTGAGTTTTATGTAACCTTTGTAAAAATGCAAAACTACACTCCAAATCCACACATGTTTGTGGTTGATATTGTTGTTAGTGGGCCTAGAATAATACTACTTTTGTTCTCCTGGAAAAAGCCCATATAGCATACTAGTTGTTTTTTTGTTAGTGGTGTACTGGTGTTGCATGTCTTGCTTGTAGTAGTCACTGAACCATGGCACTATGGCAGTAGTAACATAGGGTTCTTTAGCATGTCTATTACGGAGTATTTGATAATGTTATTTTGATAATATCTGTGGCCATTATATCTCGTTCGTAATTTCGTTTTCAACAGGTCCTATTACCTCAACTCAAGCGAGGTTACGTCTCATCATAACTCATAATTATTTTGTCTTGGGCACAATTTCAGCTTTATTGGTTGAACTAGCTGACTTCTATATATTGATAATGGTCAAAATTTATCTTATTTGATAAATATGTAAAATGGAATTGGAGCGAGCATATTTAATAAATATATTCAAACTAACATGTAATAAATAATGGTCAAAACTTATGTTATTTTACTTTAAAGATCAAATACTATATTTAAAATTGAAATGGAGCGAGTATAATTAATAAATGAAACTAGGTAGCAACACGTGCTTCGCACGGT
>CAAKMY010033867.1:0-14549 GCA_901111285.1 Corrigiola litoralis | reverse complement strand
CGTAAAAAATGAAAAGTTAATTTTGATCCTCCTTAAAAAAAATTCCTAGTTCCGCCCCTGGAGGGTCCTCACCGTACCCTAACTCATAGGAGTACATCACTAACCAATTGAACAATTAGATTTAGATGGTTTAGTACAAGCTAGCGTTATTTGAAACTTTGCAAAATCAGGCTTAAGTTTCAAAAGTTTTTACGTTCACAAACAAAACAAGTTAGTGCACATAACACATAGTAAGAATCAAGAAATTTTTTATTAAGCACAATTATTATTTCTAATCCTCATATCCCCTCCCTCACAGCATTAGCTACTCTAACATATTAAAACAATTAACTTATTACTCTAACTGAAAAGTCAACATTTTCTTATCAACTTATCTGTGCACTCATTTCAAACAATGATCATGCACAATCATATATTCCCTCGAACTTTTTTGGCTTCACTGTTCTCATAGACCACAGGCCAAAGTACTCTCAGGTACCCAAATTGACTGACCAATACCATGACTCCAGTCTCCAGAATCCCCAATTTGCATACTTTGCATTGACCATTACTCCATCATTCTTCTTCCCATATAACTCCCACTCTCACTCTTATATCACTTTAATCATATTCTTATCAAAATTCATCAAATGTTACCACATGACCAACCAATGAAACATAATATTTCCCTAACCCCCATACCAAAATCAAACATAGTAACCCTAAATGTAGGTGGTGAACTCTTCCAAACAACCCAAGAAACCCTAACCCTAGCAGGCCCAAATTCCTTCCTTTCCACCATAGCAATCAATAATCCAGATGTGCCCTTTATCGACAGAGACCCCCAATTGTTCTCCCCCTTACTCTCTCTCCTCAGAACTGGAAAATTACCCCCAAAATCACAAACCCTAGATTTACAAACCCTAATTTCAGAATCTCAATTCTACGGAATTGAGCATCTTTTGATCAATTCTCTCTCCAACCCATTTCAATTCGACCCTTATAACCTCCAAAGATCGCATATTTTGCCCCTTAATGGTAGGGACCACCCCTCTGCCATGTCAGCAACCTCTGATGGTCATGTTCATGTTGCTCATGGTAGCAAGATCACCTCTTTTGACTGGTCGTTGACCAGAAAGTCAACGGCGTTGACCCAGTTTGTTGGGATTGACTCTTTGCTGGCAGTTTCTGCTGACGTGGCAGCTGCTGGTGCAACTGATTTTTCAGGGTTGCAAATTATTGATCTTTATAATGGTTGTGTTAAGGAGTGTTTGTATTGGGAGAATGTAACTAAGTCTAGCTCAACTGTGCAGGCTTTAGGGTCGTCTGATGAGTACTTGTTTTCGAGTTTCGAGTCCGGTAGGCGGAACTCGAATGCCATTGTTGTTTATGATAGGGTGGGTGAGTTTAGGCCTGTGGTTGAGATTGCTAAGAATGAGGTTTATGGTGCTGAGTTTAATTCGGGTGCGATCCCCGCTACGAAATTGAGTTGGGTTTCGGGTTATAATGTGTTGATGGCGTCGGGGTCTCATAGTGGGCCTACTGGTGTGGTTGGGATGATCAAATTGTGGGATGTTAGGTCTGGCAATGTGGTTTGGGAGATGGAGGAGAAGGTGGATTGTTTTGCTGATGTCGGTGTTTCGACTAATTTGTCGGCTATGTTTAAGGTTGGGGTGAATTCGGGTGAAGTGTTTTATTTGGATTTGAGAAAGCTCGGGGCTGAGAGTGAGTGGGTTTGTTTAGGGAACAAGACGAGGTTGGTAAGCGCGAAGAAAGAGGGGTTGGGTTGTAGGGTAGAGTGTCATGGGGATAATGTGTTTGTTAGTAAAGGTGGGGATTTGGAGTTGTGGTCAGAGGTTGTGCTTAATAAGTCGAGCGGGGAAAGCGTGTTGGATGAAAGGGTGTTGAAGAGGAACTTGATGGGGAGAGCTAAGGATATGGGAGGGAATAGAGTGACCAACATGAGATTCGGCGGCAACAAGATGTTTGTCACGAGAAAAGATCAGCAGATTGTTGAAGTTTGGCAGGCTTAGCTAGGGGATTATACAGCTTTATCAAAGGTTAGGTACCTCTTGTATCTGGATACTAGTTATTGATTTATCCATGATGTTGTTCACACTTTTGTACATTGGCTTATTGCTGCTGTTTTTCTTTGTACATAACTGTTATATTCTGTATTTTTGTACCTCTTAGCAGAAATTTTGAAAGAATTGATGCGTAAAACTGATGCAATCACTAGCTTCTTGTTCTGTTATTTCATACCATTTTCGTTCTGATAGTAATGCCGCCTACTTAATGAGATTTGTGGTGGTACTACTTCCATTCATCCTTGGAAATTAGTTGATGAGGTGAATAATAATGCTAGCTCAATTAGTTAGCCCTCTATGTTGACTGTCTTTGGCATGTGAGCAAGATGGTCTAATGTCTGAATTGTTTGTGGAAGTTGTTGATAAGGTTTGTGTACGCAGAGCGTGGACTTTTTTTTGACACTGAAACTGAGCCATGTTACGTCAGATTATTGAGAAACGTACACTTCTGTTCAAGAATTAGATGATTCTTGAGCAATACGAAGTATACCGTATGTTGAACAGTGGATACCATCTGACTAAAAGAATTAGAGTGGATGAGTGGATGGATTCTTATGTCATCTAAAGCAAACCACTCTGTAACTTGGAGGACTCCTTTGATGACAAATCTGCAGATAATGTCCAATGGGTTCCTTAGATTTAAGTGTTACCTTGAGCCCATAATAACCAAGTTTGAAATGATTTTGTTATTTGGATATTTACCTAGAAATGAGTGGATGGAGTGTCCAGAGTCACAATGAGCTCTTGTTCGTCAACCCTCAGCAACAATGCCGAGTCTTTGGTGTCTTAGGTCTACAGAGTACAGACTATATGTATCAAAAAAAAAAAAGGTCTACAGACTATATAATCTAAATCTCTGAGAGCTGTATGTACGTTAGAGTCTCTGCAATCCTTCAAACACACAGGCACACAGCTCATCTCTTGCTCTCTACAAGTCCTCGAGACTCAAAATACATAAGCATCTTATGTATAATCAATGCCACAATGCCTACTTTACTGTTTGTGAAAATGATCAATGGTAATCTAAAAGGGACTGAGCTCATAGATTTGAGTCAACTAAAAGCTTTATATCACGGTTACATATGATCTGTGGGCGAAGTATGAGTTGGGTGGTCATGGAGATGATCAGAGCTCCGGGTAGCTTACCTGTATCGGTCTACGTTTTACAATCTCTGACAATTGTTGTGGCCCAAGTTTATCCTAGAGCTAGTTTTCCACTTGGTTTTCATTGAGTCTTCTTCTATATTACACCATTTCTATCAATGTTGCATTTGGTGAGGATCATGTTCAATGTTGTCACTTGTGAGTCTAGGCTTTTGCTGTCATATTATCTGCTGAAAAGACTCCATGGTTTAGTTGTGATCTTTTCTTGGTTTTATAAGGATAATTAATGCTTTAACTTTCAGTATCACTGCACTCCTCGTATCTGTGACCAATGCTTTAGTAGGCTCTTATCATTCACAGATTTTTGTTTGACAGATTGATGACCTATTTGTTTAGGCATGGAATAATTGGTTACTTAATCTATGTGAGCAGTAGGCTTGTTCTTGGAAAGTATCTTCTGGCATTATCTTTTAGTGGAGGTTTCTCATATATTTGGAGCTACAGGCTTAGGCAAATGACACTTGGTCCATGGGAAGACTACAATTAGCTATGGACCTATGGTGACTTTGTAGAAGTTGAGCTTGCTAAATTGAAATGCTAGTTCCTGACTTCCTACTTCTGACCTTTCTTCTGCCTTTTAAGCTCCTGCTTCAGTGATAATGTCTAGTTCTCTTAGACTGAAGATCAAAAGTTACAAGCTTTTAAGTTCCCCATGTGATATGCAGTTGTCAAATGGGGACATGGTCCCTTAAACTAATTATGATCATGTAATAATTGCACGAAATAGACATGTTGAAACATGGAGTTGATTTGCTCCATGATATCATGCTTTTAGAAAAGGGCACATTAATATGTCTAACATGTAGTAATGACCCTGGTGCTGCGCTTCAATAGTTGCAACTCACAACCCACAGTGCATATAGTACCTTCCAAAACTTTAGGCTTGAATGCCAATGTCATAGACTCATTGTTACCTTGCCTACGCTCAACTAGATGGTAGTTTATTACAAGTGGAGAGCTCTGGGGTTAAAAGCATTACTGTTATTGTTTTATGTTCGTATTTTGTCTTACTATATCTTTCTGTGTTTCCTTATTTATCTGGCTATTGTGAACAAAGGCGCACATTTAGCAGACTTTGGGCTGTTTATCCCAGATTCCCAGAGCGGTTTTCATTGGTGGTTGTGTTCCAGAACTAGGGCAAAGTGTGGTCACTTACCGCTGCCTCTGTATTGGGCAGTTTTCTCTATAGCGGAAAACATTATCAATGAGTATCACTTTCTATTTTCAGCTGCTTCCACTGAGTGCAGCTTTGCACAGATTAAGTCATTGTTGTTGGGGTGGCTCTGAATCTTTTACCCAATGCCAGTTCCGGGCTTCAACATTTGGTCTTTATACTGTAGCATGTAGTTGTGACTTTTGAGGTGGTTTTTTGTTTTTGAGGAGTTATGTGTATGGGCGAATTGGGGATTGATCCAACCAGGGGCTGCTTTTCGCACTCCTTCGTTCATTTACTATTTCCAGAATCACAGTTGAAAAACATTCTCTCATA
Source organism: Corrigiola litoralis (assembly GCA_901111285.1). Taxonomy (NCBI): domain Eukaryota; kingdom Viridiplantae; phylum Streptophyta; class Magnoliopsida; order Caryophyllales; family Caryophyllaceae; genus Corrigiola; species Corrigiola litoralis. The sequence continues at coordinate 9,830 of CAAKMY010033867.1, read as the reverse complement.
ATTTGTGTTATAGTTTAAAGGTCACGAGGACCTTGAGGATGGCCTTGGACTTGGTGTGACGCACACATGGTTGTGTGAAAGGTTGTTAGTGGGTTAGTCACATTTATATGACTTAGTAAAATATTCCATATTTTGATATCATTAACAACAATCCAGTATGGATCCAACTCAATAGTCAAAACAAGGTGTGTAGAGGTCGAAAGATGTACGCAGCCTTACGCATAACTAACTTCAGTTGAAGTAGAGGCTGTTTCCGGGATAATCCATATTTTTTTTTTTGTTTAACCAAGGGTTCCACCACCGGAAGTAGTGACTAATCCCTTCCGCCGTGGGTGCTTTCCTAAGAGGTAAACGGCTGGCCAAGGATCGAACCCCTGATCACATGGTTTAGGGATGAAGTGTGCAACCACTACACCACATCTTGTTAGTTAGATAATCCATACTTTGAGATATGTTACTCAATTTTGATGTACAGTAGTATCAGAAATAGTTTCCATTTGTTTACCCTCAATGAAGTATGGTAATCTGACATATTTGTGTTGTTCGTAACTAACTGCCGTGGTTTGTGTGCTTGTTGTTCAGAAAACACTACTAGAGTCTTTTTTTTGGAGCATGGACTTCTATACCAGTGAAAGATCTATTGGATGAGTTAGCATATGTACACTACTGCAGTTTTTCTTTTCAGAGTTCACTACTACAATCTAAATTTATGTAGCTTAGTGTACTTTGAGCTATTAAAGATCTTGTCTTGTCAGATGGTCACATGAAAGTATGGACTTTGACATTATAATTGTAGCAGTAGTTTAAATCATTGGACATAAACGTGGTGCATTAAAGATCACTGCCAACTGCCAAGTTTACCAACAGGATCTTACTCAAAATTGTTTGATCTTGAATATGTGTTATGGAACCTAATTTAGAAATGACATGAAAGACATCTAAAATCTAAACATGATTTCCATTTGGGTTGGCTCAACTGGTTAAGGTGGGAGGTAAGATTTCTCTTGGTCTCAGGTTCAAACCCTTTTAATAGTAAATGTGGAAGGAATATTTGCTTAGGGCATATGCCACTTGGGTTAGAGCACATATCCGGGGTTTACCCATAGCGCACCAAAGGTAGCAGCTGCGGGTTTCCACGTTATAAAAAAAGAATAAAAATTAAATATGATCCGAACACCAAACCAGAAACAAACTACGGCAAACCAGAAACAAACTACGGCAAACTAAAATGACAATCCTTCCAACTGGTCCATTTCACATGTCTAGAATTGCAAGATAAGAATTTTGTAGTTGTGTTATCTGCTTCGTTTGGGGTAGGTAGCAATTTCTTGTATGGGCTATACTTGCATGAATTGTATACTTGCATCAGACAAGGGAGTACTAAAATGGGTCTACATATCAAGTGATCAAGTCATGGTTTGTCTTATATGGCCCTACTAATACCCGACTCTAGCATTGTCATTTAATAATCATTGCCTGCCCATCTATTCTTTGCTGTATTGCAAGATAGTATACTTTTACCTTGTGATATGTTGGTACCTTCTTAAGTCAAAGCGCCTTGTAGGGATGTGCGAAAAAGAAAATGTTGAACTGGCAGAGGTTTCAAGTTTCAACACTGTTGTGATTGCAATTGTCCACATGAACATTGACGAACATGAGAATCGATCTTCCGGTCCCTTTAGGCTACAGAGGAAGGCTTACCACGAAAGTCCAATTCTCTATGATTGCAAGAATTTAAATAAATAAAAATTTCAAAAATTTGATATATTTTTCCTTGATAATAAAAAAAAAAATCAGAATGGACAATTGAATGACCACATTGTGACTTTTTTTTTTTTTTTTTTACAACTTGGAAACAACCACTATTTTTCTTGTTCGCACTGGGCAATAATTTGGGGCTCTATATGAGCTACAAGGACAGCAAAAGAGGAAAATGAGACTTGATCATACGGCCTAACATCTACAACCCGTTAGTCTATAGCACTAGATCGCCCAAACCTTCTTGGTACAGACGTACAGTCGCTTATATATTTTGAGACTCGAAACTCGAAAACTCTTCCTAACTCCGAAAGTGGATGACTGAATGCGGCAGGTTCTTAGATAGAAGTTGGTATCTGTTAAGTTGAGGATGTACATTACGACGTTAGTTAACACTTGTAAAATTCGTTCAGTTGAAAGAGGTATTGACTCTCACATATGTAGAATCTGCTTAAACGCGATATTGACATTACAGAGTACAGCATTGCAGATCAGATTGCCCAGAATGGCAAGAATTACATTCAGAAAGAGTGTCAGAGAGAGTGAGTGAGGTCAAACACAAGTGGAAAGAACATGGTATGCTGTTGCGGTGCTGCATGCCTAATCAATGTCTACTGGATAATGTTGTTGTGACTAATTTTAACACATTTGGAGTCGTTGTATAGAATTAAGGGCCATGCACCAAAACTTGCATGGCCGGCCAACTATCAGCTAACCTTAGAGCGTAATCATTTCATGCCGCAAAAATCCAACACCTGTAGTCAACACTACTACTATTACTACCATATCAGAAACAGAAAGGGAGACGTGCACATTTGTTAATCAAATCAAACAACATATATTCATTTAATTTGGTTGTCCATTTCCTAACCTTTTATATAATGGATCGGTCATCCCATTAACCCCTTAATTAAACAGTATTTCCATGCATGTCAGGAATATAATGAGTCATGGCGTATTTGGCTACTATACATATCAACGTATGTAATTAAATTTTTGTTCCACGTAGTGATCTATTCATGCAAAGTTGGGCAATTCCAACTCAAATATGTGACATCTATCTTTTTGTCACTTTATGGTATAATACCCTCTTGATCGTCTCGTGGATCGAGCAGATCAATTCCAGCGAGCTAACTCCTTATAGCCCTTTGCCTCTTTGCCGGCTAGGACTATGAGACAAGAATTTAGCCACACCAAAAAAATTGCGGCTGCCGAGAAAAAATTAGACGGAAAGATGGCAATGCAGTCAGAAAACAGCCCTACCTGTGTGCTATGAACAGTCTTCTGTCCTTATTAATTGATATTTTCTTTATTGTCACAACAATAAATAGCTAAGGAGTGCATTTCAGTATATTTTAGCCTGTGTAATCTCTGCGTGGAAATGTATGGGCTTTATTCACTTCTCATCTAGAATTAACAGTATGTTGAGGTAACTCTTACGTAAAAAAGTTCTCCAAAACTTCAGAACTCCAAGGTAGAACCTCATTACACCAACAAAAGTCAACGCAATTACTATAACTGAGTAACTGGGCATACATGTGGAAATTGAGGAAGGCAGTACCCTATTATTCATTCATTAATATTTCCTGCCATTGTCTTGTTGCTGCTGCTTCAATGAATAAACTGTGATAGTTTTCCACAATAGGCATGTGTGTATCTCGATGTGGGTATGAAAAAGCTGTTTCATACATTCAATGCTGTCACATAAAGCTTATACTCTGGACATATGATTCCATAGAGAAACTTCTGGAGGTTTTGCTGCAGACAATCAAGAACTTGGTTTTCTGCAGTCGTTGACTTTGATAACAGTACTGTATAACTTTGACATGCAGCATAATTTCTGGAGTTTTTTTTATTACTCCCACTGTCCCATAGTCTACACTACAGTAAGAGAACAAGTTAGGTCAAAAGAGAAACTGTATAAGCACAAGTGCATGCACCGTACAACAATATTCACTGTACAACCTGTGTACAACCATATGCATTGAAGACTTGATGTGTATGGAGTATGTGCCATAAAACAAACTATGAGAAAAATATCAAGTTTGATCAAGCACCATGGCGTTAGAGGGTTTGGCAATGAGCCTAGAGATATAATCGTCATGTATTCCTGCAATACATGATTTGAAAGCAGTTCAAGCCCAAGCGAGTGTAGCTTACTATTTGAGGTCCCCGGAATTTTATCAATTTACCTACACGAAAAAAAAGCCTCACTTTAGAATAATAATAACAAATAATAGACATAAGATTATAAACCTTATTTACAATTTAACTTTAGACCTTGATAATCTTGAGCCGCCACTATTAAGTGGAGCAGGATTATCCTTGTGAGAGCCTTACTAATCTCATGCACAAACGCGAAGGCTAAAATATCAAAAACATCCTTATTTAATTATAAAGATGAGGGGCTAGCTGGAAGCCTAGAAGTCCAATTAAGGCGAATGAGAGGGAGTACACTCCCTTTTTATGAGGTGGTCCAAATAGTTCCTGATAAACGGCACTCAATAGCTGAAATGTACAACTAAAATGGCGTCGCGTCGCCAAATAAGTGAGGTGCTAAATAAAGGATCGGCCACCGAACTTTTAATAGTCCTGTGATAAGGGTCCGCTTGAAAAATTATTGATGACTGAGACTCCGAGAGCTTCAAATTGACCTCATTACCGTCGTCCGTGAATAAACACTAGCATAGTACTAGCGCGCTGTTTCAAAAGTATCTAATCATACGTATTAATTTATGTACGTATGTCTTCGCCCTATCATATCATGCAATATCGTCTCATAATTGAGACTTGAGTGTTTGATTGTAATTTACACATTTGTTTGTCTTAGAATTTCAAGTTAATATAGCTAATTTGCAACGTAACAAATGGCTCCATGTCACGTCGCGCTCTTCCTAGCCAAACTTCCACAGGATTACTTTTGTTGCTGATTACTGATAAGTGATTACCAAAGTAAAACAATTTTGTAAATTTTGCTGATGATATCATTTCTATCGTCCAATAAAACTGTTATGCATACACTTATACACCTAACCGCAGAGTCGTTTTAATGCTTGATATTGTGAACTTCAACTCTTCAAGTAATCTCTGGCTTGTTTTTTGCCCAACAAATACGCTTCATAGGTTCTAGAAAAACAACATTTTTTCCACACTATATACTAAAGGATCATTACATGACTTTAGCAGACTCTAAGGAAGCTAAAGTGTACAACCGATCAAATACGCACATACTGAAGTGGCTACTTAGAAGTACAATCTCCTAATTAAAGTAATTAAAGATGTTGTTCTGATCCTAATTATATGCGTCTCTATGCGCAATTTCAAATACCGATAATATGCCTAGCCATGATAAGTTTTATCACTAAATCTTCACTATATCTAAGTGGCAGCCATAAATTTCTTGTCACGAATAATTGCACCAAAGGAAAGTGCCGAAAATATAATGGATTTAAATGTGATACACCATACTACTATAGTACAACATGTAGACCCTAGCAAGAGACGGTGTTGAATGGGGATGATCAAGTATGGTTGATCAACCTTAACTCTCCAACGACCTCTGTGGGCATTAAATACTTTGCTGTCTTCGTAGCTGGTCAGTAGGAAAATATGAAGCTAGAAATGAGGTGAGACGATAAAGTGATCATTTTAACAAGATGCCACTTTCTCACCTAAGTTTCATTTTTTATTTTTTTTGTCTCACAACATACAATGTGACCTCTTCATGCCTCTCTTATTTATTGCACCATCTGTTACGTTACACCTTTCCTTCTATATAATCACTCTGTCTTTCTCTCCATTTCTCCCTACCTTCTCCTCTCTATACGTCTCACTCTATTCAACAAAATCACTCATTAACTTATCATCTTAACGAAAACACCCATTTTTTCATGGTGGGGTTTTCCTTCTGACAATATATATTCCATGCAAATGTCCTTACTCACATTCACGTCAAAAAGTTCTGATACATATTTTTCCCTACTTGTATAACGACTAATTTCCACCTCAAATTTCCATATTCCACAAAGGCTACATTTCTCATACCCGCGAGAAAACTCAAAAAAGTACGCAAAGAACAATAAAATCGCGGTGTTTAGCTAGGAGTGTGTTTAGCTGCGGTAGAGTGTACACAAGTTACGGTGTCACGTACCGTGGTGATTGAATGGAGACGCTTACAATGTTGGTACTTTTGTCCGTGACTGCACTTTACATGATATGGTTCAGGTCAATCAAACGGAGCTTAAGTGGTCCACGTGTCTGGCCCTTAGTGGGTAGCTTACCAGGGTTGATAGAGAACGGGAGCCGTTTACATGAGTGGATTGCAGAGAATCTACGGTCTTGTGGTGGGACCTACCAGACTTGCATCTTTGCGCTACCCTTTTTGGCGCGCAAGCAGGGTCTCGTGACTGTTACGTGTGATCCGAAGAACCTTGAGCATGTTCTCAAGGGTAGGTTCGACAATTACCCCAAGGGTCCTACGTGGCAGGCTGCTTTCCATGATCTACTTGGCGAAGGGATCTTCAACTCAGATGGTGACACGTGGCTGTTCCAGAGGAAGACTGCCGCGCTGGAATTTACGACTAGGACCTTGAGACAGGCCATGGGCCGGTGGGTGAACCGGGCTATCAAAACCCGGTTCTGCCCCATATTGAAAGAGGCTCAACTCGAGTCGAAGCCGGTTGATTTGCAAGATATGTTGCTTCGGCTTACATTTGATAACATATGTGGGTTAGCCTTTGGAAAGGATCCACATACATTATCTCCCGGTTTACCGGAAAATAGTTTTGCAAAGGCGTTCGACCAAGCCACAGAAGCCACCCTCAGACGAATTATTTTGCCCGAGTTTATATGGCGGTTTAAGAAATGGGTCGGGCTTGGGTTGGAGTTCAGCTTGAGCCAGAATCTAGCACACGTGGAGAATTTCATGTCTAATGTCATCAATACACGTAAGCAAGAGTTGTCTAGTCATGAAACAAATGGGTCCCATGACGACCTATTATCTCGATTTATGAAGAAAAAGGAGGGATATTCAGAGAGTTTTCTCCAACATGTGGTACTTAATTTTCTCCTAGCTGGACGAGACACGTCCTCCGTGGCGCTTAGCTGGTTCTTTTGGCTCGTGAGCTTTAATCCACGTGTGGAGGAGAAGATCCTTACGGAGATTTGCACCGTACTAATAGAGACACGTGGAAATGACATTACCAAATGGACGGATGAGCCCTTAGTGTTTGAGGAAGTTGACCGATTGATATACCTTAAGGCTGCATTGTCCGAAACACTTAGGCTTTACCCGTCCGTGCCGGAGGATTCTAAGCATGTGATCGCGGACGATGTGCTTCCCGACGGTACCTTTGTACCGGCGGGGTCCTCCATCACGTACTCTATATACTCAACGGGGCGAATGAAGTTTATTTGGGGCGAAGATTGCTTAGAGTTTAGGCCAGAAAGGTGGATATCATCAGATGGGAAAAGATTGGAAGCGCATGACGCTTACAAGTTTGTGTCATTCAATGCCGGACCTAGGATTTGCCTAGGCAAGGACTTGGCATACTTACAAATGAAGTCAATTGCAGCAGCTGTACTACTTCGCCACCGACTTAAGGTGGCGAGGGGACACAAAGTCGAACAGAAGATCTCTTTGACATTGTTCATGAAAAATGGGCTATTGATGGACGTGCACCATAGGGACTTGTCACCTATAGTTGCCAAAATTAACCAACAAATTACCAATACGGCTGATGAACTGAAGTGATGCCTGGTAAAGAATGTTACTGATGTGGGTAAGCGTTGAGTTTGTTATAATGAGCCTGAAAAGTTTGTTAAGGACTGCTACTTTTGTTTGTAATTGGGTAACGCAGGGCCGGGGGGGGGGGGGGGGGGTGATCTGAATTGTGAATACGATGCCATATTTAGAAAAAGGGCAAGCATTGAATATTGTTAGTTACATTTGGTATATTTATGGAATAATAAAAGTGACATTTACTTACTCTGGGTTAAAAGAACGTTTCTGGATATACTTCTTAAATTTACTTGCGTAGGTGATCGCAACAGTTTGATAATGATCATGTGGTCAGTTAGTTTTACATTTTCACACATGACATATTGATATATTGTACCATAGTCTATAGATTATAGTCCAGAGGCCAGCTACATTCAGGCTTTTTCTAACTTCCATTTAGTATATTGAGTTTTCTTTCTTGCTACAAATAATTTAGTTCTAGTGTGCATTGTATACTCGATCAATTCACTCTAGTGGAGACATATAGACGACTAGACGTTTAATGGAGTACTGTATATGCTAGTAACATCTTTAACATTTATTGCCAGTATATCCTACCTCCTTTACAGTTGATTTAGCATATGGAATAGCTCCTTTAATTGCCCATATCCTCTTGGCTGGTTATATTTCAAACACAGCTACCGTGTATTCTTGGCCTCATCTTTTTCTTTAAGGATCCTCCGATATCACTTTCCCCCCCTCAGATGATCAAATCGATCAAATTTATTATAATTATTACATGTACAGGGTTGAGATTGCGGAAAATTCGGCCCTCCCCCATCCTCGCTTCTGCCGGATCATCTAATTAAAGAAACTAGGGTAACACAAGTTATGTAGTATTTATAGAAGATCAGATTAAAGCAACTACATTTCCAACTTTAGCTGCATACACCTGCATATAATGGATGAAGTTATATGAAATAACTTTCTCTGTTTATGCTGATTTTTTATGTAGTTGATCGGCATCAAAACGAGACTAGAAACTTATATTGACTTGCTTCTGTTGTGTACTACTCTAGTCTTTGCGTGGTACATTCGTCAGTTTACTATACACATGCAACTATGCAAGTGATGTTTCTAGCTGGTTTCGTTAGTCAAGAATGAGCGAGGAATTTCAGAGTTACAAGAAGTGCTCTTGCATACAAATAGTCAATTTCTTGTTGCGAAGTTAGATATATGACCCAGTCACTCATAATAAAAAAAGGAGAGTGGTCTACATGTGTTATACTATTTCTCCTCTACTAATATGCTTTTATGCCCTATTTAAGAGTTGTTGCTTAGGTAAAATAAAGGTCGATCGACATGCCTGATCGTATGGGATGACGATGCTAATTGCTACAGTAATTAAATGTGTAATGTTCACAATACGTCAAGAATATTAAGTCTTTTAATGCTTATTTTGTTTACTCAATTTCACTAATGATCTCTCATAGATAAAACTTACGCAAATTTTCAAAGGAAAGAAAAGCTTGAAGATTTTTGTTTAGCACCTATAACAGGTTGCAGAGAAGCGAAATAATTACACAAATCAGATTACAAGATTTACATGATCAGAAAGATGTAGAGCTCATCAAATAACCCACTAACTTGGTTAGATCACTCCATGCTAAATAATGTCTAATAGCAACCGATCCTAGTATACAATATATCGTGCCGAAATGAGAAATGCGTTATAAATTTATCTCTTGTTAATTACTAACTAGCTAGTCTACTTGGTTAAATCCGGGCTCCATCACTTCCACTAAACATCCAGAGTGGTCCATATTAAGCCAAAGCAATATCTCCGAGTTACCACATGTACCTAAATTAGAGTAAATAAAATAATAGAAGTATAAATAAATATGAATTACGTACTAGCCTAATTAAAGTTCTAAGGGCGCAGATAAATACTAAATTAGTATATGTTGTTTAATTTAATTTTATATGTTGTGGACTTGTGGTCCTAAATCCTAATTCTCTCAATAATTTGTGTTGTTTTTTCTTCTTATCGAGTATTGAATAAATAGAAATCTCCCAAACTTCTCAACCAAACTACTCAAATCAAGAGTGAGAAAATCTCACATAGTGAAATCAAAGGTATTTGTGTTTGTTGATTATACACATGCTATGTTAGCTATGCAATCAGGACAATATTTTTGAACAAGTAAACTCAAGTCAATTATTTTTTTTTTTTTATTTTTTTTTTTTTTGAGGTAGGTAAGGAGGACCCTTACCGGGCGGGACGCATCTCGGGTTGACCCGGTATACACGGGCCGGACCCTTGGGAGTAGGGGGGATAAGGGGGGAAACCTTC
>CAAKMY010033864.1:0-15844 GCA_901111285.1 Corrigiola litoralis | reverse complement strand
ATATTCTAAGCAAATTTTCCTAAAACAAATGTCATCAAGATATCTTTAAAAACCATATAGAAAACTACCTAACACCACTAATTAATTAAAACCTCGAATCATAGCTAAGTTAGTGCTCACCTAGATAACTACAGTAGATTACTAGTTTGCTACCTATTTAGAGTGCGATTTCCTTCCTTGTCCAACAAAAGCTACCTACAGAATACGGACTTGAGTTATAATAATGCATGCCACGGACAATATATATGTTAAATCTATAGTGTTAAGGATCTAAGAATGTAGTTAAGAATTAAATGCGATCACTTTTCCGTAGCAACACATGGCTGTAGCCTGTAGGATATTGCACTTCTCCAGTATAATGGGCTTCACGTTATTGGAAGATGCATTCTTAGAAAATAAAGTAGAAAAGAAAGGTAAATCCTCCAATCATTGTATATCTAACCTCTTCATAGATCAATCAACGATCTAATTAAATTCTTTTTGAGAGTATTATATTTGTTAATGGATGTCATCGATTCCCCTGTCCCCAAGAAACGAGTAGGAAGCTAGCTACTGGTGTTATCCCTGTCTTCCAATATTGAAGAATCGAGATATGCATATAGAAGGCCAGTGAGATAGCATGATTGGCATTAGATTGTAGGAAAATAATCTCATCAAATTTAAGACTGAGACAAAATTACTAGTAATGTTAGATGTATATAACATTAATCGTCCTTACTTGTTAATCAGAATGTACTAGTTCTTGGTCTTACCCTTATTTAAGCGAGAAATAGTTTATTTGCTAGCATGTTAGTATGTTACTGTCAAAATGAGCTAAATCATCTAAGCAGTTATTTGAAGCTTAATAAGCTATCAAGCAATTGTTTGTCACATCGAAATAACTAATGTGTGAAAGCAGTACTTGCGGTCTTTCAAAATATTAACTATCTCGAGGCTAACGTAGTGAAAAGGGGAACTAACTTAACTCTTCTCCATTCGTGCTTGAATAATGATGTGTTTAATAAGTGATCTAAGATGTGTATTAACCATTATAACTAATGAATCACATATGAAATTCTTTGACACAACATAAATCAACTCGTATAGTCGTATTCTTGTTGAGGAACGCTGCGCATGTAAACTGTAAAGTGGTCTTTGTTATAATAGCTACTGTACGTAGTTGTTACGGAGTAAAGCAAACAAGAGTTCATGGCAGCCCCACAAATTTAACTATAAGTATTTTCTCTCTCTTATCCCCATTTGAACCCATAAAGATATCGAATCACATGGCTGCAAAAACACCATATTTTGACGGGGCATAGTACTGTATATCATGGTAGCATTTACAGGGCATGAAAGCAACTTATATTTAGCGATAATATTACAAGAGAATGCATGAAAGCAACTACTGCGACAACTAAGGCACCATAGGCCATATAGGAGACAACAAAATGAATCGCAGAGGCACTATATACAGTACGGTCAATCTGCTGCACGTACGTACACTTTGCTTTCTAATCTCTAAAACTTGCGTCTCCATGCCTAAGACCAACATCAACCATCACTCATCTATGTGCTGTAAATGACGTGAACGAACTGATATGCATATGGCATATTTGCGCCAAGTAGTGTAATAGTGGCTGGCTGGTTTTTTTATGACAATTATCAATGGTCCATTCATTAAAAGAAAGAGAGCATCAATCCGTTACAAACATTCAAGGGAGGAGTACAACCGTTCAAGGATATAAACTCCTTACTACCGAATCATGAGTCTTTACACCAATAGTCTAATCACCTACGGAGTATACAACAAGGCCTTTACCCTAAGGCCCTCTTGAATTGAGTAAATTATTTTCGCAATAGTTTCTGAAAGTTCCGAAAGTTCTCTGAAATTCGGTTAATAGTACTCATAACTTAATATAGAATTCTCTTAACTATATACAGTTCATTGAAGTTCCTGAAAGCTCACAAAAAATCCCATGAAAATTATCATGTACGTAGAGAGATCATGGCCTAGTCAACTATGATGTCAAGGAGATTCTCAATAGTATGAGACCATCTCATATATTTTACTTTGTTTTGGTTTTCACCATCCGGTTTAGTCCGGATTCGAGTCGGGTATGACCACTAGGGCGGCAAAACTCTCCCCATGAGTTTTGACACTGCTGCATTTCCAGGGTCTCGAACCTGAGACCTCTGCTTAAGCTAGAACAACCCTTACCGGTTGTTCTAAGTGCTCTGGGTAGACCATCTCATATACAAAAGAAACGTTCCACGTCTTTTTTAGGTGTTTATATATATTTTCAGCTTGGATTTTGTAGATATGTATCGTTATAGTAGTCTAGAAACGAAATGATGCAATCTTACTTCTTCATATAGCTTACGGGAAAAGCCTCTAAAGTTTCAAGCTTAAGGACAAGCACAGCAATTCTGGATGATTAGCTAGGCATGCTTAATGAAGTAATTATGATATGACAATCACCATAACGGGAGTCTGAATGATTACAGTACAACATATAGTTGTTCAAATATGCTTAACAGATTCAGTACGGAATTGATATTCAATGAACAATAATCATAGTTCTTATTGAAAAAAGATAAAATAATAATCATAGTTCTTATTATTAATAATCAAGCCTTCAGTAATATAATTGGAACAAGGAAGCAATAATCAATTGAGCTATCCATTGCTTGCTCTCAACGAACAATAAATTTGAACGACTGAGCTAAGGCTTTTTGACTATAATTGATACTGGTATTACTCTGGATGTAAATATTTCACAGAAGTAGTACTTCTTGTTTACGAACCAATGCAAAGACACTTGCTGTACTGCGTATTACTGACTTCTACGTAGAATAATGTCACCATCGTAGAGGCATGAATTTGACGACTTAGCTGTAGCCTGTGCCCTGTAGTGTAATTACTAATGAGATGGAAGAGTTCACCGTTCATATTGTTCATAGTTAACAGACAGAAAACAAAAGTGTAGCGAGGTCTACAGTAGCTTGTAGGTTCAGGTCCATGCATGAATTTGAAGACGTCTTTCATTTGATCATTGATTATCATAGTTAACAATTGTCCATCCCATGAATGAATAGTTACTTCCCCAATTTATGAACATTACTTTTTGAAGTCGGCATTAATATTATGTAGTAATGTGGCAAGTCTAACTTAAAAAGAAAAAAAAAACTTGAGGTGATGGATCGAAGTATTACGGGTTCTAAATGGAACTTTCTTTCCAGTCCAGGCCATCTTCCGATGAACTTCATAGGAAATTGATTAGTTTTTTTTTTTCAATTAAGTATATCCACCGCTCCACTGCCATAAGTAGTGACTAATCACTTTCGCCACGAATACTGTTAAACGGGTGGCTAATCTTCAAGCTCAGCTCGTAAGTTAAAGGAGACTTCCATTATCAAATTTGTAATTTCGCTGGCGAAGAACCCCATTGTCACCTTCAAATATGTATATATAGGCATTTAGTATTTATTTTCTGGTTCGAGCTGAGCTTCGTAGATAGACAAGTATATAACTATGTGAGCTGTATTTGATAGAAAGGAGCTCCAATTGAAAAGTTACCTTACCTCTTAACACCTTTAAACTCAATGAAGGAACACAGGCTTGCGACGGTACTAAGGATCAACAGCCAAAAGCTATGGTTTCAATCCACAAATTAACCCCATGAAAAGGCAAAAAGGGCCACATACAAAATTTGGCACAGTTCAACTATGCAATCGAGTATTAATCCAAAAGGACAATAGGAAATGCGATCCCCCACGAGGACATAACATGCTGATGGGCAATTTTCCCTTTGTTCTTCAGTGAAATAACAAGTAAAAGGCTAAGAGCAGCCCCACAATAGCTTGAATTTATCCCTTTTATGGCCATGCATGGAGCTCTACCACATGGTTATGTTATCCCCTATGTGACATAAATATAAGTTTTTATGAGTATTATGAATATCTACCTAAATTCTTTGTTCTAAGCCAAAATCAGGAGTGAAGCTTCAAACGAAATTATGCGAAGAAGCATAACGGATTGAAAGAAACAACACCAAAGACAAGCACTCAAAAGTTAGCACAAATGGCAATGGGGACCTTAACACATGGGGAAGTGGTATAGTGGAACCAAGCAAGGGTTAGGAATCTTCTTTTGCGATATGTTGGTTGGAGGCACACACTTACGGCAAGGCTGTTTTTTAAGTTACAAAGAGAGACAATGATCTTATTAACAATCACTATGCAAAACTCGATCATATGAGAATTCTAACTCGGGATCACTACTAATTATCACCAATAACACACAAGTCTCAAGACATGAAGGCTGCTTTTTTTCATTTCAAATTTCATTTTAGAGTCCTAGATTATACGGAGTATATCCTCTATATGTTTGCTTTGATATAGGGACATATGACCCAAGCATCTATTAAATAAGGGATCGATTGATCCCATCTAACGGGATTGACTCTATACAAACAATGAATTGGATCTAGGGCTTGTCAGTACTTTAATCTTGCTTATTGCGGAGTATACGAAAAATTCAGATTTTTGAGAAAAATTCAAAAAATAAGAAAATTTTAGCAAAATCAGAAAAAATAAAATAATTTCAAAAAAAAGCAAAATACGCCTTATTGGTGTATATATTATGATCAAAGTTCTAGGCTATATTTGGTAAAGCTGACTGAAAACTGAAATGGTGACTGAAAATTTAAGGTGACTGGAATTTTTGTATTAGGTACATCATGTAGCTTATTATTTCAGGCGACTGAAATTCATTTCAGGTAGAGATACCAAACGACCTTAAAATTTAAGCAACATGAAATTTTGATCAAACTAGACAACCTAGTCAAATAAGGTGACTGGAAGATCTTACCAATTCAAACACACTCCTAGACCAATATAACAATGTTGTTTTCTTAAAATTTCCTACTGTGATTACAGTAGGAAATGTATGCAGTTATTGTTAAACTGGCTACAAGTAGATATTAGTAGTGATATGAAGTTGATGTCCTTGATTAAGAAGAGGAGGAAAACAAAATTTATGCAGAGAGTTGTGTGGGTTGTTTGTGTGGCTGCTGTTTACTTCATTTGGTTTGAAAGGAATAACTATAGAGTGAACTTTTCTGTTAGAAGGCCTGAAAGTGTTGTTAGATTGATTAAAGCTAAGATTACTATTAGGATTAAGGCTGTTCTTGGCAAGCCTTTAAGAGAAAAAGATAGGAGGTGGTTTGAGAGTATTTGTACTTAATTGCTTTGTACTCTTTGAGGGTCTGGTGTGTATATTCTCTTCATGAGAATATGAGCAGGGCTGCAAGGGTATGCCCCTTTGAATTGTGTAAATTGGCATTTGGTCGGTGATTTATGAAAAGCTTACATAATTACCAAAAAAAAGTTGTTGTTTTCTTATCTTTTTCTTTCGGTCACATCCTAAAATGGCCGGATAACGAGGGTCGATATGACTTATAAGATCAAACTTTTTGTTTAGGAAACTAATCTAGAATAAGTAATTTAGTTGAGAATTATTGATAGTGACATATGTGATTACTTGAACTCTGCTATACTCATACTGAGTGAGACTCATGAACACCTTATGTTTCACTGTGATTACAGCAACAAAGATCTGGATGAGCTTATGAAGTACGAAGTACTAGATTGCATACTTGCAGTAAACAATGTCAACCAGCAAAACTCTGAATTGGTGCCGTAGGTCAAGGAAAAGACAAAAATGATTACTACATCTATGGCATCTGCTCTTATGTATGCAATATGGATGGCGAGAATTGAGAAACAAGTGTAGTTTGAGTGCTTTGTTCCTAGAACTGAGAGCAAATTATTAGGTACACATGAGAGTATCTAATCTCAAGTTTAATTTAGGAAACTTTTGTAACCTTTTAATATATATATATTTTTTTTTTGTCAAAAATTTCATAAAGGTACACACAAATATATTTGAGAGTACATACTCTCATGTGTATGTATAAAATCATGAGAACTAAGGGGTTAGTTCACAGAATAGCGCGGAGAGTTAGCTATGTGAATATAGATCAAATGTCCACTGTTGAATAATCGTGGTTTAGCAGTTTCATGAGATATTTGTCAAAAAAGTATATGCTTGCCAATCCTAAGGCTGTTCGAATAGATAGCCTACCTTGTTGGATGAGTGATTTCACACTTCTGTAAAAGGGCTAGATTTTGTAATGATGGTTGTGGTTTTGTGTTCTAGAATGATATTCTTACATTTTTCCTAGAAAAATACGAATACGGACTCTAATCTTATTGGATCGGCCATGTCCATGTATCATTGTCTATCTCCTTTTTCAGAGATAGAAAAATAGTAATTTTAAGAATTTGAAAGGCAAACCAACCAAATATTTCCGGCAAATTATTAGGAACACATGAGAGTACATACTCTCAAGTTCAACTCTAGGTATATATTATGTACCTTATATACTTTTTTGTGTACCTTCAATAAATTAGAATTGTACAATATTTTTATTGTGGTACATAAAAACTTATCAAAGGTACACAAAGGTACATAAAAGTATATTTAAGAGTACGTATTCTCAGGTGTACGTAATAGGTTCCGAACATTTCCTACTATCTGTATTTTTCCCTCTAGGATTAATACACTAACATGGATATGGGTTAATCATATAATTCTATGAAGATATACCTCTGTCTTGAACGATAATTTCACGGTTGAAACAAAGCATACAAATAGAGAAGACTCCACGGTTGGGGTCACGTGGCATGTAGACACAAAATAGGTATTTTCATTGTCGGAGTCATTAGAAATTTCATTGTTAAACAATGGGTATGTTATGTACATTGCTTTTTTATTTTAAAAAAGTTTTTGAAAATTTGATCAAAAAGTTAAGAAAAATTACATAAGTAAAGTACAGAAGAACACATAAATAAAAAAAAAGTCCTGAAAAATTCAGATTTTTTCTATTAGAAACAAAAAAAATGTTAGTTTAATAAAAATGGTTATTGTGAAAATAGAGACAAGAAATTTAACACTAGTGGGTGGGATAAGCTATATATACCAAGTAAAGTTTAAGTCTTGTTCACTTCACTTGAATTCCAGTGAGTTTCAATTCTTTTCAGTTATGTCCAGTACTTTTCATATCTTTCCAATTCTCTCCAGTTCCTTTCATCTCCTTCCAGTTCTCTTCTGTTCCTTGCAGTTAATTCCTTCTATTTTTTCAACTCAATTCAGTTCCTTACAATCCTCTTCATTTTCTTCCAATTCTTTCCACTCCTCTCTAGTTCCTTCTAGTTATCTTCAGTTCTCTCCAATTCTTTCCAGTTTTCTCCAATTCCTTTCAGTTTAATTCAGTGCAATTCTGCAAGTTTCAGATGAAGAAAACAGATTTCCTATTAATGTGGGACACTAGAAAAGAACAACAAGTTCTAAACTTTACTTTGCATTACGCCAACAAAAATACAAAAGCAAAACGACATAGAGTTAATTAACATAATGCCCATTAGGGCATACATTTACATTTTCTAGAAGTTGGGAATAAAATCATTTAATTGAGAAATCACCAGAACTATCAGTTATGTCTTGAAATGAAACTATTGTAATACCATATAATTTCAGGGTATTTCTTTAAAATTTTAAAAGACGTATTATATGTGATTATTATCATTTTATTAGTGTGAGTTAATCAATGCTTTCAGAGCATTATATTAGTTATCGAAAAAAAGTTGGTTTTGGATGATAAGTTATTTTATTGATTTCCAAGTATAAGAAAAATATTTTCTGTCGATCTTAGTTGGGTTGGACATAGTTAAACCAAATTAGGAGGTGAGAATTTATAAGAGGGAGTAGACACAAAAGTATTTATCCACTAATTGGTAAAACAAGTCTAAGAAAAAATAATTAAACATGGGGTGTTACAACTACGATTTGGTCGAGAGTATTACCAGCGTCATGTTGATGAGAATATCTCCTTAAACTATGGAGTTCTGGAACAAAAGGGCTCTAAAAAAAAAGGTACATTTTCTTGTTATAAATATTACCATTAATACTTTCATTTATCAATTAATCATAAACAGATGGGGCTATACCTAAATTTGCATATCTCAAGTATTTGTGTACTTCACCTACCTGCTATATATTGCGATATGGTATGTTTGGGGAAGCTTACATATACAAACATGATTCATTGCATGTGTTGATATAATTCATTTATTTGTATTATAGAAAAGAAAAGAGAAGTTTTTTGACATGAGACAGATATTTAAACTTGCTAGAAATATATAAATTGTCTACATTTGAGTCATAGAATTCTGCTATTTTAAGTCAAATGAGCATATTTTTTTTTCTGTTTTCTAAAGTTAAGTTAGCTCTTAAATTAGCTAAAAATCTTAGTTGACTAATTAACAAAGTTGTCCAACCTGGCTAGATCGACGATAACAACACTAGACGAGAAATAACTTTCAACACTATCTGTCTGAATAACTTCTTATATAACATATGCATGTCAACATGTGTAGCTTGCATGGAATTGAACAACACTGGATGAGTCAATGTAAAGAACCAACTGTAGTATCATATCTTCATCAAATAAAGAACAAGTGCACGTAGATTCTAATAAATACTCCGTATAGTCTAGAGAATATCACTAACTGTAATACGAACCACACGTGCAGTCCATAATCTTTCATATGAAAAGAGCCAAACTTCCCACCCACCCCCACTCTTCCGTTTGTGTTGAGCCCAGCACCATGACTAGTGACTAAGCAAACTGACGAAATTTTTATCATAAAATTTATGGAAGACACCGATCGAAAGGTCTTTTATATGAAAAAAGGCCCACTTTTTTTTCCTAGGAACAAGTGAACTGTATTGTGCAGTATGCCCTTACTCGGCTTAGATCACCGTCAAAAAATACATTATATCATCCTACTTATACTCCTATGTGACATAATATCAGCTTATTTATCACATCCTGCGTTATTTGCTTCCGCTGTTTCCAACAGGATTCTGGTTTGATTCTTACTCGTGCAATGGCGCATAATTTTGCAGCATTATTATTGCGCGATGCACAACTGTTGAATTTTCGTAACCACTCGCGGGGGTTTAACGTCGTAGAAAGTCTTTTTTTAAAGAGATTACGATCGGAAATCGTTTGTAAAAGAATTTTATTTAGTGGTACTAAGTACTTCGTATGACTTATGGGCTAGGTTGCATAAAGATAAAGGCGGGTAAGATATCGACACGGAGACACAATAACTCTAAAATATAAAAGACGGGAGATACGATCGATCTAATGAACTGTTGATATACAAATTAATCAAATTTTTTGTCTTATCGTGAATATGAGTCAAAAGTATTATTGTATTATTGAGTTGATTTTAAAAAGCCAGAAAATCATATAATTAATTAGGGACATGGATTTGTGTGTATACGACACGTATTTTTCAGTATCCGTACTTGATACAGTGTCGTTGTCGATGCGCTAGCTAGGAAAGTGTTCATACTGCCTAAATTATGGGGTTGTCACCATATATATGAGTCTAAATTGTTGTATAACTTTGCCTTTTCGGACTTAAAAGTTTAGAACTTGTTTTGTACCTTATTATATTTTGTTTTTAGAAAAGTTCATAAATGTTCATAAAATTCAAAAAATTCATAGAATTCATAATTTTTTAAGCTCAAAAATGTAAAGTTTAAAAATATGTTATAAATAAAAAAATTAGAAAAATTCAAAAAGTTTACAGCTTTAAGAAAAGTTCATATACTGTATATTGAATAATATTAGTGATAAAGAAGTACCAAAATAAAATAGTGTATATAACATGCCTTTAAAGGCTTCTCCCATAACTTGGTTTTCAAAGATTTGTATTTCTTCACCAAAATATATATGGCTTTGATAACAAGAGCTTTTTTTGAGCTTTGCACTTTCCCATTTAAGTAAAATGGTCTCTAAAATGTCGAACGAAATGATCTTGTTTGAATATACTGACAATCAAAAACATTTCCTCTTGAAATTCCGAATTGAATTGTGATCTTCTTTAAAGATAATTAGATTACCATAAAAATATCAAAAAGATTGTTTGATTTGAATTTAAAAAAAAACATAGTCAGATATTGAGTTAAAATTGTCACTTTTCTATCAACATTGTAAAGAAGGGATAATTTGAACCCGAAACTTATCATTTTAAGACAATACTAGACGGTTTGTTGAGCAAGGTGGCCCTTGTTAATTCACACATGATTTGTACAAATTTCTTTTGATTGATTATATATCACATCAACTAAATATATGTATTCAATCATTTATATAGTAGAATTCATAAATGACTAAAGGAACTCAATTGGAAGATTTGTCCAAAGTGAATCATCTAAAGCCAAAATAATACAAGTGAGCATGAAAGGGAAAGGGGATAAGAGGGGGAGGTATCCAAAATTGAATACAAATCGTGTCTCCTTGGACAATAGCTAGCTCACCTCACAAAAGGAAGTAAGGGGCGCTTATAATACAAGGAACAACAAATGTCAGTGGGACAGTGAAGCACAAAGCAACAAAACGGAGGCACTCGTGCAAATGGATGGATTTTTAGATGGACATCACCAAACTTTCCACTGATAATTATTTATCATACCATATATGCCCATAAATTCAAACGAATATGGAAAATGATTTGAAATAATATAACTGGTGACCCCCTATTTATTGTCTTGTTTCCATTTTCTTCTTCAATCTCTCTCAACACTTATTGAAAGTATTTTTGCCTTTTCCAGACTTCCGGCCTATGTATATGGACCATATGGTGTATGCTTGGCTTGGCCTGGCCTAATGTTCCGGGATGTTATTTGGCGATCTTAAGGTGTGAAGTTCAACTCTATTAGAGGCTTTTGGAAAAAGGTTTTCCCCTTATTTACCATTCCCTCTTAACAATCTAGTTTGCTTACACTCAGTTAGTTCAAAATAGGCCCGGTCCAAATAAAAGTACTTTTAATTAAATACTTCATAAAATCCAAAAAAAAGAAATTGGTGTATGCACAAACACAGTGCATTCCTTACTGCTAAAACTATGTGTACTTAAGTTTGTGCGAGGTCTATACCCATATAAGTGCTTGGCATCCTCAATAATATCGTTCATCATACGTCCCTATCCCTTATTGTCAACCCCCCCTTCCTCTCCCTTCTTCCCTAGCGCATTCCTCTTGTGGAGTTGTTCAATGTTCACTCATTCTTCTGGACAGAGCATCCCTAACTCCATCGGCCATAATGCCTTTTCTGTAGGGCCTTTAGTCGGGCACGTACAATAAGTATGCGCCTCTCTCTGAAGGCCTTATGGAAAAATCATTTTGGTATGTAAAGATTTCCCCTTTTATTATATTTTAAATAGATTTTCGTTCTCTTCTAAATATATTAGGTTGGAATTTCAGATCAAGGAAATGAGCATATATTTATAGCACAATCTAAGAATATAATTAAAATACAACACCTATATATTACATACTTTTTTTTTTGTCAAACTTATAATCCGTATTACATACTTTAACATTTTATATTCCCACATATACCTTTAAAACGTACGGAGTATAATCTAAGAGGGTACGTATATAATTTTTTAATTTTATTAAAGCTGCATAATTTTCACCAAGGTACATAAAAACCAACTAACTTATGTACCAAAATATTCTAAATGTATATGTGGGAGTGCCTGCTCTTGAATACGCCTAGCTAATATTTATGATTTACTCCATTCTAAGAGATATACTTGTGCATGAGATCGTATTGTGATCATTGCCACGGTTAAAGGTGATTGAAATTTCAATGTCGTGTTGAATATATTTTCAACAAAATGGATTGTAGTTATAAAAAAATACATAACCTAAATCTAAATTATACTCTTATGAAATAAAATGTAGATTCTCAATTTGCTTTGCCCAAGCTACGATCTTTTTTATATAAATCAAGTGAAACAAAATAATTGTTCCTGAAAAGAAATTGTAATTTGTCCACACAAAAAAATGTATTATATTCCGAATGTAGATTATAGGAGTATTTATCAATGTTAATTTCAAGAGGGTTAAGTGAAAGTGTGAAACATAACATAGATACGAGGTGCAAACTGCCATCACAATATACATCACTTTGGCCACCCCGCTTTCTGTTTACTTATGTAAATTCAACTCAATTAGTTGTGGCCTTGTTCTTACTTGTGAGGAATTGGAGCTTGTAATGGCTTGTACGGCAACGTTGCAGGATGTTTAAGTCGTACTACTCCGGAACTACAACCACATGTTTCCTTCTTCTTGTCCATTGAAGCAGTTTCTTGGATATGTATGAAGAAATAGTAAAACGTTGGTTAGCTCTCGTGCACAAATCTATGAATGATATGATATATAGTACAAATAGCATGATCAGTTCTTAGAATTTTGGCGAATTTGCATGCTTTTGTGTCCAATCCCTTTCCACGGATCGCTCTATGGATTCTCCCTTTTCTTCTAGTCGCCATCCAATCAAAACTTTTGTGGCACACCATGACAAAGTCATTAACCTCAGCTGATGCCTGATGTAACCTACTTAAGCTATGGAATTGTCAAAATGTACGAGGGAATAAAACAGTTCATGTACACCCCATTTATTACCGTTAAAATCTACTTGGTAATCAAACGAGTAACGACTCCAAATTATACTTTGAAATCTAATCTCACCACGTGGATCTGGTAATTAGGCCGGCTTAGCGATCTTTGTGATGTATTCTATGAACTTCTTTTGTTATTGCTTGCCGACGTCTTTGCAGACGGTGCAATTGCCTTGTTCATGACTCATATATATGTTGGATGATTGTTGGTAATTTATTCTTTGTGGATTCATATTCCATCCACATAACACGCAGTGTTGTGGTATGATATGATGCCATTACCTCGGACCACAGGAGTCTTTTGAGGAGGTATGATATGATATGATATGATATGATATGCAAAATTACTATACTGAATTATGATCAGAAGTTATAATTCATATTACAAACTATAGGATTGTCTGCGTTGGAATAGGTAGAATTGACATTTTGAGGAGGTAGAATTATAGAAACGAGAGAGTGAGCTAGAGAAATATATACTTTTGGGTTTTTGTAAGGATAGTCGTCATCATAGCTTGTGTTTTCGAATTCAAGACCTCCCGCTCTAATATCATGTTAAAAAAACCAACATAAAGCAGAGATCTAATGTTTAAAGCTCAATCAATAATTAATTAGATCCTAGTAAATATAATCATTGAAAGATATTAATTAAAAAAAGTCTCCTCAAAATGCTAGAACAACAAATAAAAATGGATTGAAGAGAAAGCCAAACACCTTAATACTAACGACATGTGGTACGGTTATATTTCCGACTTCTCTAGCTCGAAGCATGACTTTCAATTTGCCGTCGATGCTATGCTCAATCATTGAAGGAAATAGGTCAAGATTTGTATATACACTCCCTTGTATCAAAAAAAAAAAAAAAAAATGTATACACATCAAATTACGAAGAGTATTATGATAACTATATGCTTCATACTTCAACTATTCCACCCACAGATATCGTTCCAACTTGTAATCTTCACAGTTCCCCCAGGGCACTACTGTAGTTCCTTTGCAAACATGAGAGAACAAAGAGACTACAGTAGAAACTCTATAAATTAATACTCGATAAATTCATAAATTCCCTAAAATAATAAATTTGTCCAGTCCCGACTTGGGCCAGTTGTAAAAACAGCAAAAATCGATAAGATAATAAGATAATAATTTTTTGGGAAACCCTTTTATAATTTTTGGTCCCAAGAAAATCATAAATTAATATTTATTAGAAAATTGGAAAAAAAATAATTACAATTTAGTGAAATATGATTCTATAATCGTCTATTTTCCTATAAAACTCAAATCTAGTTGGAATTCATCTCAAAATGTCTATAATTTTGAAAACAAAAATACCTTATGATATCCGATTGAGAGTAAGCTAGTGTGAGTGATTAATAAATCTTCTTTAATCAGAGCTCCTGACTTAGGGACTAGTAATATATGTTCCACAAATTATTATGATTGAAAATAAATCAAAACCTTGATCATTCTCAATTATATAAACTTATCATATTGTTTCCAAATTAAAATTTAAACAAATGGTTTAGTTAAAAAATATTTTACCGAACACGCTAAAATTCTTTAATTTAATAACTCTATAAATTAATAAACTTTACCAGTCCCAACAATATTAATTTATAGAGTTTTTACCGTATATACATGATCTTCTTCAATTAGAAAAAGGAAATAACCCTGCATTATTCTAATAATAAAACATTTTATTTTCTCTACGTCATATTAAAATCTTAGAAAACCCATTGCTCGTAAGAATAAATCAGTCAAACTAACAACAAAAAGTAACATTCTTTTGGCAAGGATGTTTTCTGTGATGTTCTCCAAATTGACATGGAATCCAAGGATATATGAATTGTCTTGTAGTGAATACAATCAACTCACTAATTAAGTGTAAAAAATAAACAGGCTAATTGAAATACTCCACTTGTGAGGACTATGAGACTGTGAGTGCATGTATTGTCTGCATGTATGGTGTTATTTTCTCTATGATGACCATGTGACTAGCCTCTTTACTTGGCCATTTAACCTCACAAGTCACAAGTTGTATAGCTACTCTTTACATCTTTCCTTCCAGCTCTCTTTTCCAGAGTTCACACAAGAAAGGGATTTGTTAAACTAAGATAGAAATTAGAAAATGATAGGTAATAGAAAATACTGAACACAACCACCAAAATAAAATAATAGACGGATAAAAAATAGTATGTTATTGCAGTATTTTTCTAGTGAAACCCACTATGACAATATCCCATACCTGATTGATTAAAGAAAAAGAAACCGGGAACTGTAATTTGTTGTTATTAGTGTTTTTGTATTCAACTGTCAACATCCTCTTCATATCTCAATCTCTTTATGCGTGTTTCCCTCCACACGTGTGCACTGTTCCACAAACGGACATACCAACAAAAGTTTCTTACAGATGATCACTCATCAGACTCTTGAAAGGCTTGAAGAGTTGGTACGTAGGTTGTTAATGAGAAACTATTGCGTACACTTTTAAATAAACTTTTATTTACCTTTATGTGCTTTTTGTGTATTTTTTATAAGTTTTTATGTATCATAGTGAAAATGTTGTATAGTTCTAATTTATTAAAGGTACACAAAAAAGTATACAAGGTATCCGTTAACGAGTTACCCGGGATACTTGTTAAGGCACACGATTATAGTAAGTTTTTGATATCAGATTGCTTTTATTCTCTATATAAAATATGTAGATTTCATTACCAAATAATGAAATTATTTGCCTAATATAAATGCTACTCAACCTTTATACAGAGAATTGTTTCTTACAGTACATGGTTTAACCATTTATACTTAATGGCCTGCCATTAGAGTCTTTGCCAAGCAATGTTGCGCCAACGTTTCTTTAGTGTTTTACATCCAATCATCTATTCCCATCAATCTCTTCTGTCCCATGTTAGCCCATATACCATCAAAAATGTCAAGTTACTAATCTTGCTCTTGAACTATAGGAATCATAATAAGCTATTTTTCTAACAACGAGCAAACAAATTTTGTAGCATAAAATCAATAATGATTACACAACGGCAACGATGAAGACTACGGCAACGGCGACACTCTAGTAGATGATGATCCTGGGGTGGGTCGTGTGTATTTTCTTATATATTTGATCTCTATCACTGTTATAGTGATATCGATGTCAATGATAGTCTTAAGAAGTAAGAATATGCAAGGTTGGCTAAGGACATTTGGCCATGTAAATATAAAAGTTAAATGCGGAGGAAGCTAAGTTAGATTTTATTAA
>CAAKMY010033857.1:0-22044 GCA_901111285.1 Corrigiola litoralis | reverse complement strand
TTCGGATATTCGGGACCACTAGCAGAAATTGGGAGGCAAAGTTGGGATTATCTAGGAATAATCAAAAGTTGGGACTATTAAAAAAGAACCGCCCAAACTTCGGATTATTCCCATCAATTTTTCCAAAATAGAAAGAGTAACGGAATTAGCAACAAACTCGACGGAATCCGTCATCTGGTACTGTTTAACAAAAAAATTTGTTTTAAAGGTCTCTTTGGCCAAAAAGTTTTTATAAAGGTCCCAATTCGCAAAAAACGTTTTATAAAGGTCTCTTTCAACAAAAAAACCTTTAAAAAACCGCTCAAACTTCGGATTATCCCCTCAATTTTCGGTACCATAAAAGCAAAAACTCCCAAATATTGATTCTCCAATAACACCCTAAACAAAAAAAGTTGAAACCTTTGGACTCCCCAACTCAACTTAAGACGTGGAAGACGACCACACTACTCTCTTACTACTCCCTTTGGTATCACTCTCTCTCCTTTTTAATCCAATCTCCATAAAATTTATCAATAAAGTTACCAACTTTATTATTTCTCATCATCATACCATATACTTAATCACTAGTATGTCACATATAATTTGTTTTTTTTTTGTGTCTAATGTATGCTTAAATAATTTGCTGCATTTTTGTTATTGTGATGATGAATGGTGAAGTGGGTCAGTTGCAAAATGTTGTCTTTTAGCTGTAGCCCTAGGGTTTTTGGTTTTGGGTGTGTTTTTTTTATCTGTTTGGTTAATTATTTTGTGGGATAATGACATTGTTTAGTTTATATCATGAAAATGGGTATTTTTTTTAACTAGTGTTTAAAAGTTTTTTTTTTTAATTTTGGTGCTTTGTGAGGAATTCTGAGTGGAAGTGTGGAAACAATTGGTTACATTTCGAGAAAAGACCGTCTTTAATTACGATATGAGTAGACGAGCTTTCTGCACGCGAAATTAAATCAATTGAGCGCTTTTTGCAGGCCCAAATGAAATCAGAGACACGGCAGACACGGCTCTGTCTAGTTTTATGATAAGAAAAGACGGTCTCTTCCAAGACTTTCTTTGTACTTGAAATGAGAAATTTAGTTGTTCATGTTTTACTCAATAAAAGAACGAAAGGAATATTGAAAGAAGAAATTTGTGGTGAGAATGTGCTGTTTTGTGTAATGAAAGGCATGGGAGTAGAAATTATCGACTTTAAAATAGTTGTCGTCGTTTTAGGTCTTTTGTTTTATTGACCCCAATTTTCTCCCTGTTTGTCACCCGCTATGGTATCCGTGTCCTGCCACACATTATTTTGCCTTTACCCTAGGTGTTCTTTTTATGGATTAGTTGACCTCCTGTAAAGCTGTGCATGTGTTAATCGATGTGTATAATCAGTCTTTTTGTGTTGTTGCTAGTGTTGTTTGTGGTTCTTTTGTCTTCGACTTTACCTGTTGCTAGGGCCATGACGTGTTTTTATGCAATCTGGAATGCTTTTTGTGAACAAGTCTTACTAATCGGCTGTATTTTAAGTGATAACGTTGTAGTTGATTATTTTGAGTAATTGTGTGCCTCTGTTTGGATGTTCTTTCCACTTCTGTGTACATTGTGGCTATAAAAAAGCTTTGATGATTTTTGTTGGCATCTGACTCTTAGATATATCTTCTTCGCCTGCAGAATTTTCAGTTTGTTTTGCAAAACACTGTTGCTAGCCTGGTTGTGTAAAGATGGCGAATTTAGCTTTGACTGGCATACTGGAGAAGGTATGTGGTTCTTGGGTTGAATAAGATTAATGTTGACCACTGTTGATATGGCTGAATTTGCGTTTATATGTCTGCTGAACTACAACTTAAAACTGGAAAATTTACATGTTAACTTGTGGGTCTCCCATCTTTTCCTCCAGATGACTGGTAAAGATAAAGATTATCGGTATATGGCGACTTCGGACTTGCTGAATGAACTGAGCAAGGAGGGTTTTAAGGCTGATGCTGATCTGGAGATAAAATTATCAAATACAATACTTCAGCAACTCGATGATTCAGCTGGAGATGTGTCTGGATTAGCTGTAAAATGGTTTGCTACTTGCTATTGGTTCCCTTTTTTTATTATGATATATGCAGCTCCCTGGTTTCAAAGTGTTTACCTCATTTTTATGCATTCATTATATGTGTGAGAGTTATCGGATTTTCTTATTAAAGAATATCCAATCTCTATATATTGCTAGGTTGATGCTCTTCATGTCAAGGTGTTTTGCCACTGATCGTTCATTGGGTTTGTTTGTTTGAGTAAATCTTCAACTGGACATTGTTGTTCCTTGTGGGGTAACTGATATTTCGAAGAAAATGGGATTAGAAGGGAAGGCACTTCCCATTTCTGGATATATTAGCTACGCGGTGGTCATGAAATGATAGGAAGTCAAGAGTAAGGATTAAGCAATTCATCAAAAATTGAGGTTTGTTATGGTTCAGAGTTTCCATGATGGAAATTAAAGTCCGCCCTTCTTGTAGACTTCTAAAACAAATCGTTTGAAATGAAATTTTCAGTGCACTAGACCCTAGGGGTCTTCCACATCTTTAAATAATCTAAGAAGGAAAGGTTTAGCTGTATCTAGTGGAGTGAGAACCAACCAAGAGACGGCATTGCAACAATGAGCATAATAGTTAAGGAAGAGCCAAATACCTAATCGTTTCTGAGACCATGATAATGTTTATAGACCATTCTTTTAGTCAACGTATGCCACCTCACGTAAAAACGGACCCTGGTTTTCTTTGTTTATGGTCCTCTCTATAACACAGATTCTAGTCCTCCCTATGACCCACAATTCTGGCTTTGTTAGGATCATCTGCAATTTGCAATAGGTTTGGGTTTGTTAGAACAAGGTGTCAAAGATATTCTGGTGTCATACTGTGTCGCTCATGTACAAGCTTTATATGTACAGCTACAGTTTTTTGGTTTGAAAATTCTTGTTTTGAAATACATCTGATCTTTAATGCTCATACACTAAACCTATACATAAAAGGATTCTTTTTTTTCTTAAGGCAGAAAAGACTGCAGCAGTTTTGTGCTACACTCTTTTTCAAATGATTCAAACATTTGGTTTTGACTTTACTCAGACTTTGATATATAATTTCCAAATGCATCATCACCAAGCAGACTTGGGCTTGTAGGCTG
The DNA here is from genome assembly GCA_901111285.1 of Corrigiola litoralis. NCBI lineage: Eukaryota > Viridiplantae > Streptophyta > Magnoliopsida > Caryophyllales > Caryophyllaceae > Corrigiola > Corrigiola litoralis. The sequence continues at coordinate 18,906 of CAAKMY010033857.1, read as the reverse complement.
TAGCTGTTGCAAACACACACACATACATATTTATTCAATTGTATGTGATTCTCCTAATCAAGAAGAATTTGTGAGCGATACCATACTCTTACTCCTAATGCCTCTAACTAGATAGATATTCTCTGCCTTACTAGTAGGAATCTCTTTGTAACTTATCCTTGCAATTGAAGAGGCTATTTCTGTAAGACTTTGCATGCACCTCATTGAGAATAAGTAGAGGACAGTGTTTAGTACATCCTAGGAAACTGTAGATTTGTTTCCTGTCACTTCATGTCATCGTGTTGTACACTGCAACTGCATCAAAGCATTTATCTGAGTACATGGTATGGTTGTCTAAGTGTTATGACCAAATTTATGTTTCACTATGTAAATTATGATTATAGGCGAGGAATGAATTGATGCCTTGATGTTTTGTTTTCGCTCTTATTGTTGATTGCATGGTGGAACATTTCAGTTTTTGTTTTGTTAGGTTATAAAATATGCATTTCACTAGTTTATCAACCTTTGTGCAGTCTTGCTCCATTGGTGAAGAAGGTTAATGAGACAAGGGTATTGGAGATGACCAACAAACTTTGTGATAAGCTCCTAAATGTGAAAGAACAACATCGAGATGTTGCAAGCATAGCTTTAAAGACCATTGTTTCTGAAGTTGGTGTTTTGTCTGCTATACAAGTTGTACTTGATTCTCTTACACCTCAGTTGATAAAAGGAATTATTGAAAGTGTGAGTATGCTATCTCGCCTCTTACAAGTTTATGTGATAGAGAATCGCTGGAAATATCTGGAAATAGCTTTTGTGTGTACTTCCTGGAATTTGAAATCGTTTGATAATATTACGTTTTTTTAGTTTGGCTGTTATAGATTGCTATGAGAAAGAAACTAGACCTAAAGGCAAGCTTGAAAGACCTCTTGGTGGGATTCTGTGGAAGTGTATGGAAGTCCATCAGGCTTTTCCTTTTCATGTTGAATTTGGTTAGATTTAAAACTAGATGTAAATTTTGTGCATGGATCACTAGAGGTTTATTTGTGAAGCTAGTACGTGAAGACCTTGTTTGACTGGCCTCTAGAGGTTTATTTGTAGCATGATATTTCCCAAGTGGTATTGGGAAGTCAGTATGTGGGATAGACCTTGTTGGACTAGTCACTACAGACTTATTTATAGAATTGTATGTCTTAGTTTGTTGACATAAAAAGAAGTTGATTGAGATGAAATGACAATGTACTTTAAGCAGCAATAGGAGTCTCTAAATAGTGGTTCCTCTTCTGATGGTGGTACACTATAATGGATTCCAGTTCCAAAGGAGAAAAGGTGGGGCCGTGGGGGTGGGGGGTGGGGAAGTACCCGAAAAAGAAAGGTGTGACGTCACAAGAATATGATTCTGTCCTCTAATGCCCCCGTTTGTTGAAGTTTTTGTGTACAACTGCTTGCTATTTTGCAGTTTAGTCTTTAGTTTGTCCGAGCCAATTGCTTTAAAATAATATCTTGGCCGGGTAGTATCTAAGTAATCTTCTGCACATGATACAGGGTTCAAGTACAGAGATCAAATGTGAGTGTCTTGACATCTTGTGTGATGTTCTCCATAGATATGGGAACCTCATGGTAGCCTACCATGAGCAACTGCTTGGTGCACTGCTTTCTCAGTTGAATTCCAGTCAAGCCACTGTTAGAAAGAAGACGGTTTCTTGCATAGGTAATTTGTAATTAATTAGCATGTCAGTGTTAAAATTGTTTAAGATGGGGTTAGAAAAATTAGTTAGGGTTATATATATGAGTTTATCATTGTTTTTTGCTGCAGCATCACTTGCTTCAAGCTTGTCTGATGATCTATTGACGAAGGCTACAGTTGAAGTTGTTGGACTTTTGAAGCGTAAGGCTACAAAGCCTGAAATGACACGGACAAATATTCAAATGATTGGGGCTCTGAGGTTGGCTACCGTCATATCTGTTTGCACCTGGCTAAATAACAAATTTCTCATATATTTGCCGTGTCTTGATATCCTATGCTCCAGTTTTCTGTTGTGTATATATGAAACATGCCCCTCCTTCTACACAACAGACCATATTAAATCCAAAATATTAATGATGTCTAGGTGTTGATGTTATCCAAGTAACGACCTAGGTCTTGGCTACACAAGCAGAAATTTTTATAGGTAGACATAATGAACTTGTTATAGTAATCTTCCCATCTTTGTCGTTTGTTGGTGTGTTGACTCTTAGCATCCGAGGTTTTTTGCTTCCCTTGTGGACTTAGATATAGTAGATATACCCTTTCCCGACAATTTTTTAATATTTGTGAATGTTTTACTATGGAGAAGGATGTCTTGATTTGAGATCTTTGTTATGATATGCGAATTGAATTGTTGAGCACATTCTCCTGTAAAGACCCCCGGTATCCCTTTAATCTTGTGACGAGTATGACCGAACATTCCTAAAAAAAACTATGTGTGCTTTGAAGGTTAAACTTGGACTGGACAAACCTGTGTGCCCTCTTTTTCACAGATGAACATATTTATGAGCTCTAGGATATGACTTTTGGGACATGAAGCTCTTCGGTGGAAGCCAATTCCTGTTCAGATGTGTGTACTGCAAAAAGCACTCTACTGACAGTACGAAGAAACACATACGATTGTTCCTCTATAATCATCGTACTGTGCTGAAATTTAGTATAATCTGCTGTTGATGATTTTGCTGTTTGATAAGTAACAATAACACCCAGGGTTCATAACTAAGTAGCAAAATTGCAGAAGTATAATTTCTGTGCACTTGGGCTAAAATAGACTAAAGATGCTCACGATGAAGCTTGGGTGTAGAAAATTTTTACTCGCTTGAAATTGGACTAGTGATGCTCATAATGAAGCAGTTGTCCTTGAGATCTAAAATAGACTTTTGCTTTCAATGTCTGCATTTTCGTGTCCTCTGATATGTTCAATTGTCTTCTGCAATGATTCTAGAATTGATGACTAGTATATGGAAACTTCACTAGATCCTACTATAGACTACTGATACAGTCAAGATTTGCCCTTGATATCTGAGTAGACTGTTGCATTTGATTTTTGTACTGTGCATTATCCTGTTTGTCAGTTCTTCTGATGTCATGCTGAAGTCAAATGTGTCTCTGCAATCTTGATTTTTAAGTTTTTTTGTAGTGAATTTGATCTCCATGTTATGTGTTGTGGTAACAAAATTTTGAAGTTTCTTCCTGTTTTTCTTTTGCTCTGCCTTTTTTTGTTAGCTTCTACTAATCAAACTCTATGTACTGTACTGAAGCCGTGCAGTTGGTTATCGTTTTGGGCCCTATTTAGGAGATACTGTTCCTATACTTATAAGCTACTGCAGAAGCGCATCAGAGAACGACGAAGAGCTTCGGGAGTACAGTTTGCAGGTACAATTTTAGTGGCCATCTGTTTAATAAGAACATTGAAAAATGAATTAAGCCAAATGGCAATTGCAAAATTGTTAGTGTATTATTATGAATATTATATTGCTATGTCTGTTGTTATAGCTGCTGGCTTTATTTTATTAGCTAGTGCTCTTATTGCTTTTTTCTTGTAATTGTGACTTTAATGCCGTGTCACCTGTTGTGTAGGCCCTGGAGAGTTTTCTGCTTAGATGCCCTAGGGATATCTCAGTCTATTGCAATGAAATTCTTCATCTTACCCTTGAATTTCTGAGCTATGATCCAAATTTCACTGATAACATGGAGGAAGATACAGACGATGAAAATCTCGACGAAGATGAAGATGAGTATGTCTCTTATGGCTGAGTAGGCCTCATTGTTCTGATTTTAGTTGTGTTCTGTGTTTTAATATCCCTCCTTGCAGTGGAAGTGCAAATGAGTACACAGATGACGAAGATGCTAGCTGGAAAGTACGAAGGGCAGCAGCAAAATGTTTAGCAGGACTTATTGTGTCTCGCCCTGAGATACTTTCAAACCTCTATGTGGAGGTATGACAACGAAGGACTTCTAATGGAACTAACAACTAAGCTCGTTATTGATGGTTTTGATTGGTCCTGTAATTGCTCCATGCATCTTGCTTGTTTATTTGTTATGTAGGCCTGCCCAAAGCTTATTGATAGGTTCAAAGAAAGGGAAGAAAATGTCAAGGTGAGGCATAATCTACTAGTTGTAATACTTTATCATGGCTCTTTGATTTATATCTGTTGCTAGACAAAAGTGGGCTGATCACTCTCATTCCTCCCAACTGTCTAACCCCAGCTTTCTGTGGCACTCTGTGATTTATATTCTTAAATCTTACTTCTATCCTGCAGATGGATATCTTTAGCACATTCATTGAGCTCTTGCGACAGACTGGAAATGTCACTAGAGGGAAGAACGATACAGAAGATATGAGGTATGCTGTTCTGGTAGTTGTCATTTGGCTAAAGAAAATTTTCAAATATTTTGTTTGGTTTGGTAATTACATCATGTACTAACATAATGTCCCTTACTTGTAGAATTTTGTTGGTTTATTCTTATTTTTAACTATAAGCCCTTGTTTTTATCGGGTAATATTATAGTAGCTGAAGGTGTAAGACAGGTTCTATTTCCTATTTTTATAAATTGATGCAAGTTATCTTTGTCTGTACAGCCCAAGGTGGTTACTAAAGCAAGAAGTACCAAAAATTGTGAAGTCTGTAAACAGGCAATTGCGTGAAAAATCGATTAAAACAAAGGTTACAATCCTTCTCCATATTCTAGAACTAATTTAATCTCAAGTTATATGGAGTTTGTTTCGTTCTGAATTAGGCTTTACTTGACGTCGTTTGTGTTTTTTATAGGTTGGTGCCTTTTCTGTGTTAAAAGAACTTGTGCTTGTCTTGCCAGACTGCTTGTCTGACCAAATTGGGTCATTAATCCCAGGGATAGAGAAGGCATTACTAGTAAGTCCCCTTGTCTGTTGTCTACTAAGCCTGCTTTCAGTTTTACTTTTTGTTATTTTCAGGTTTCTCATGTTTTTCTTGCTAATGTTGCCAGGACAATTCATCTACCTCAAATCTGAAAATTGAGGCTCTTGTTTTTGCAAGATTAGTTTTGACTTCACATGAACCGTCTGTTTTTCATCCCCATATTAAGGTAATGGTTAACCTGTTCTTATGTTCATAAGTTGGTTGCTTTTATACTGTTTTGATAATGGAGAGAGTTTCACTTGTATATTTCTGCTTTTGACTGTAGCATTCAAATTTTGTATCTTGTTAACAGTGGAGAAATGCATATATGCTGGACGTAGATTTTTGGGTATTGACAGCCTGACCTAAAAGAGCTACTCCTTTGAGCTGTCCATATATAAACTTTCTTGGGAGTCATATTCAGCATCTATTAGTGTCCTTCTAGATTATTGTGTCTTAAATTGTGGTCTGTGCGTGGAGATTTTTCTGTTAGTCATTCATACAATCATACCCTTAACTTCTTGATGAAATTTTCCAGTTCCATCTTCCATTTACTGAAATACTGCCTCCATTTTCCTTCTTTTAACAATGTTTCTCCTCAGCTCCAATTTGGTAGATTTAAGTTCACTCGGTCAAATAGATATCTATCGCCTGTTTCAAATCTGTATTAGTTCTACTTGACTATATTGAAATTGTTCTTGTTTTGAAAGGAATGTTGTCAATAAGTACTGGTTGAAATAGTTAATTTCTGTGTTACGATCGTTTCAAGGGTAAGAGGCAATTGATACTCTCTCCATGCTTTTATAATTAATGTGCAGTAACTATGGTATATATGAAATTACAAAAAGTCAATTTTGCAGAAACACTTCGAAGTTGAGGTTGTCCAAGTGTAGGCTTTCCTCTAACTAGTACGGTGGACTAGTAGCAGTTTTTCCTGCATAAAACATGTAATAGTGACAAGAATGTCTAGTTTGATGAAGATGGTTGGGGTATTTTGAGCATGGACTGTGGTCTTGGACTCTCAGGAAATGTGAATTGATAAAAAATGGTTCTAATCCCTTTGTTTGCATAGATGACAAGTCAGAACTGTGCCCTTATTCTTAGCATCAGTGGCGATTTGTGACCAGAAGTGCTGGTGTGTTAGTGATGGTCGGGCTTGGCTGGCTGGAGTGTGGTAGTTTCAGACTTTTGGGAAATGTGAATTAATGAAACTTGTCGGACCTGGTGCTGCAAAGCTGGAAAGTAATGATTATTGGCAAAAGGTAGCCTGGAAGCATTTGAGAAGTTATGGCAGGATCTCTTTTCAATTGAATCACCAGTAGAGAAGAAAAAAAAAAAACAGAAGACAAGGATGATAGTAACGGTAGGAATTGTGAGTTGCGTGGTGAGATTCTTCTATGAGTTTAACAAGTGAGAAATATGAATTCATGAAAAGATACATTACATGTAAGACACTAATACTGGTATTGGTGGGTGTTGAGCTAGAGTGAAATGGATGCGATCATTAGGATTTACGAAGACATGGTCTTGGGCGATCCATCCCTCCCCCAACCAAATGAAATAGAGTTTTTTTATTCTTTTTTTATATGCTTCCTATAATATTGGTAATTGCATTTTTCCATTGATGAAATTGTGACTGTTTTTTGCACTCCATAGACATTATCTACTTTCGACATTGATAATCTTGTTTCTGTACCATAAAGAAACAAAAATATGCAGTTTTACATTCTAATGTGGTCCTTTTGTGTGTCTATAGAGGTATTTTTTCCCAGGTGTAAGCATTTGTATACACAGCATATCATTTTTTTTTTTTTACTTTTTACTAACTTCTGATCTCAGGCTCTTTCTGGACCTGTTTTATCTGCTGTTGGCGAGCGTTACTACAAGGTCACTTCAGAAGCATTGCGAGTTTGTGGGGAACTTGTCAGAGTTCTCCGCCCGAGTATCGAGGTTTGTGATTTGATCAATTAGGACAAGGGTTTATCTTTCTAGACAACTTCTTAATTCGTCATATGCCTTTCTGTATAGGCTTGTAGTTTTGATTTCAAGCCATATGTATATCCTATATACAATGCCATCATGTCGCGTTTGACAAATCAAGATCAAGATCAGGAGGTGAAGGAGTGTGCTATTACCTGTATGGGGCTTGTTATTGCAACATTTGGTGACAATCTTACTACGGACTTGGCTGCATGTCTTCCTGTGCTGGTTGATCGTATGGGAAATGAGATAACCAGGCTTACAGCTGTGAAGGTTGGTTTTCTTTCTTATTAAATGTTGAGATTTCACGAGGTTGAGCATCAATTGTACAGGTAGGGACTAGAGATTATAAGGTCAATATATTAGGGTGTTGATATTACTGCAATTGGCTATGTAGTGTTTAATGTTATAACAAGTTAAAAGAACAGCTTTGTGAATTTTAGGCAACATTTTTTGCATTGTTTGCCTGATTTTTTTCCTTCCGGGGTGGGCTGTTGCACCTTTATTACTAGGTCGTAAATATTTGGTTGATTTTCTATTCAAGATTCAATAATATGAGTTGATATGCTCACCACAATGGGCAACAGACATCCCCATATGAAGCTTGTGTGGTTCCTGGTAACGTAAATTTGCAATGGTAGTGTTGGAGCATGTTTTTTTTTATTTTTTTTAATTTTTAATGGAAAAAGATTGTAGTCAGGTTTCGGAATGTCTGGCTCTCTGACACTTTAATTGATATGCTTGGATTGAGTTGTAGTGTGTATTTCCTGGAGAATGTAATCTGTGATAATATTATTGAAGCATGTTGGCGTATAATTTCTGGAAAGATAACATGGGTGTTATATTTTTCTGGGAATTTGGTGGCTATGCTTGGCCAGTTGATTCTGTCGATTCTTTATCCTGATCTGAAAGTAATGCTGTAATTTAATTAGACATCAAAACTCTTTTAAATGCATATATGGCTTGACGGCTACACGATTTTTTGTGGGTTCTTCATGTTTGAACATTTGTTGGTTAGTTATGAAATCTCTTATCCTGATAACTCTAAAATTGCATGAACTACACTGCTATGACTGATGGTGGCATCTTATTAAACCTCTTCTTAGCTGCATTATTAATAGTGTTCACAAAATAAATTAGCAGTGAATATTTGGTATGCCTATGTTGCTAATTTGTAGTTTAGTAAACAAGAGTTCTTATGTGTACTGTACAGGCATTTGATGTAATTGCTAGCTCTCCTCTCCGCATTGATCTTTCTTGTGTGCTGGAGAATGTCATCGCTGAGTTAACTGCCTTCTTGCGGAAGGTATGATGGTCCGTTGTGCTTTCTTGAATATTTTATCCTTCTGGAATGTCTTGATATTTTTATCAGGGGAGTTTTATATACTATCATGAATGTTTTGAATGTGTTGATAATACTAGTTGCTTCTGTGATTTGGAATAGGCCAATAGAGCACTTAGGCAGGCAACTTTGGGGACGCTAAATTCCATAATAGTTGCCTATGGTGACAAAATATCTTCATCAGCTTATAAAGTCATTATTGTGGAACTATCAACTCTTATTAGGTTAGTTGCTCGTTGTTAATTCTTGAGTTGTTTGTGATTCTTTTTCATTTTACGTTTACTAACTATTTGCAACTCTTTGTTTACCAGTGACTCTGAGTTGCATATGACTGCTCTTGCTCTGGAGCTGTGCTGCACTTTGATGGCTGATAGGAAGTCGAATCCTAATGTTGGTTTGACAGTTAGAGACAAAGTTCTTCCCGAGGCATTAACTTTAGTTAGGAGCTCCTTGCTCCAGGGACAAGCACTTATGGTATTCTATGAGCCCAGTCAGTGTGGTTTTTGGTTAGGTCTTTTCATGCCTGCTGATTAGTTTTTCTGCTATGTTGCAGGCTTTGCGGAATTTTTTTGCTAGATTGGTCTATTCAGCAAACACAAGTTTCGAATCTTTGCTTGAGTCTCTGCTCTCAAGTGCTAAACCATCTCCTCAGTCTGGTGGTGTCTCTAAGCAGGCGATGTTTTCAATTGCACAGTGTGTTGCTGTTCTGTGCCTTGCTGCTGGTGATGACAAATGCTCATCTACTGTTGATATGCTGACAGATATACTCAAGGGGGATGGCACTAATAATTCAGTAAGCTCCTAGCACATTTGCCAATAGAAATCTCCTATTGTGTTTTCTCGTGAAGTGATATATGTAGCTGTGATTCTTATGTAGCTACAGATTCTGTTTTGTGCAAAGTTTGATTGCTTTTGATAACTAGCAACTGTAAGCTTCATCATTAGGGGCTTAGATAACCCAGATTACCCTTAGAAATTTTTCTATTGCTAAAATGATCTTTCTTTTGTATACGGCTTTTTACTCCTCTTTTGTTTATGGGTGTCATCCCCTTGGTGTCTCATTTATATACTCATTATTACCTATTAAAATAATTGATGTTTCTGTTGATCACTTAGATCAAAAATAGCCAGGTAGCATCACTATCGGAAGGTTTCTTACTGCATATATCAAAATGATACACTAAGGGGCCTGAGTGTTTCGTATAGCATGATGGTGATGTTGACCTTCCTCGACCTGTCCTGTCTTCTTCTCTTTTTTTGTTCCTCCTGTCTACTCTTATAATATTTCTCATCTCTGGATTAGTGGGCCCTTAGCTGTGCTCTGCAGTTTATATTGAAAGTTGCCTGATGATTCGAGGAATGTATGTTTTGGCAAGTTGATTGCCATGGGGTAGTCGTGTGTGTGTTATGCTCTTCTATGCACAATGTAGATTCACCTAGAAAGTACTATTTTGACAATGAATCAGGTCAATTATGTCATCCATTTTTTCATCCAACTAGGCAGACAAACAAATTGCATGTTTTGTAGTCATCTATATGCAGCTTTGATAATTGTATTGCTGAGGGCTTCTTGTCCTCCGGTTGTATTCCTTTTCTTGTCTCTTCCACTTAAATCTCTCTCCTTTTTAAAAAGTATATCGATGAGGTGGTATTTTATAAACCACGCAATGGATCATGCTTCCTCCTGAATTTCAGTATTCCCTCAAAACTTTGGTTTCGTGGTGTCTTTGTATTGATTGGATGTACAGTGACTTCTCCTTTCTGTTGGCACTATATCTCTGGGGCTTGATCTAGCATATTCTGATAATTGCCATTTACGATATCTTGGCATAACGAAACCTCGCCTTTGCTGTGATAGTTACTGTCAGGTTGTAGTGGGAATCTGACTTAATATTCGAATGTTTATTTTCACCACTTCAAATATTTCTGATGAATTTAAAGAGCTGCTTCTTACTATCTTATTATATGTACTCCAGGCAAAGCAACACCTGGCCTTGTTATGTCTGGGAGAGATAGGGAGAAGGAAAGACCTGAGCTCACATGCGCACATAGAGAATATTGTTATCGAGTCCTTCCAATCTCCTTTCGAAGAGATTAAGTCTGCAGCCTCTTACGCGCTTGGAAACATTGCTGTTGGCAATCTGTCAAAGTATCTGCCATTTATTCTTGATCAGATTGATCATCAGCAAAAGAAGCAGTATCTGTTACTTCATTCCTTGAAAGAGGTTCGTTCTTTAATTCTGCCCTTCTTACAAGTGTTTTGTGTCTACTTTAATTACGTTGATATTATTCAGGTTATTGTAAGGCAATCTGTGGACAAGGCCGAGTTCCAGGAGTCAAGTGTTGACAAGATTCTGAACCTATTGTTTAATCACTGTGAAAGTGAGGAAGAAGGTGTTCGCAATGTAGTTGCTGAATGTCTTGGAAAAATAGCCCTCATTGAGCCCACCAAACTTGTTCCTGCACTTAAGGTATATATATCATGTGAAGCTTTTCTGTACCTTCTTATGGAGTGGTTGGTAATAAAATTATATATTCTGCTGCTTTACTTGGTGCAACTAAGTCTTGTTCTTTGTCTAAAATTGAATAGATGAGAACCACGAGTCCTGCTGCGTTCACTAGGGCGACTGTTGTGATTGCCATTAAGTATGCGCTGGTGGAGCGGCCTGAGAAAATAGACGAGATATTGTACCCTGAGATCTCATCGTTCCTCATGCTAATTAAAGATGGTGATCGGGTAACTCCTAGCTACTTTTCATTTCTTAAATGTTGAGATGGATATGAAGGATAGTGGGCTGCATGAGTGCGTTCTTCTTTATTCTGCATCATGAAATTTGGGGGCTTATATATAATTTTATGGCTTATGAGGGTCTTTAATCTATGACTGATAACTTAATCTGATAGAACTATTGCTTCTTGCTTTCTATGTGCTTGAGGGAAAAGGGTTACACACTTACACTAATAGTTTTCATACCTTCTTTTGTCGGCGAAACATAGTAAAGGAAACCAAGGGTGGGGGCTTAAGGTACCAAAATTGATGTATTGTACTTTTTTTGTTGTTTTGAATATCTGGGAGGGGTTTGGAATGGCTTATTGAGATCATCGTCGCCACACTTTCTCGAAAGATTTCTTGTGTGTGGGGGTGGGGTTGTTATGCTTGGGATTCTGGACTTATTGTTAATCACTTAGACTATTATGACGCTTACTTCTTGTTAGCTTCTCCCTCTGTTCTTTTTCAAGATTTAGTTCACTATATTTGACTTTTTCATTTTTTAAAGTCATAGTTTGACCGTTTATAACTCATAATATAAAATTAAAAATTTATAAAATTACAATCATATAAAAGTATTCTTAAGTATAATTCGACCAATTATTTTACATAATTTATATCATGAGTTATTATTTCGACTTTGTCTTTTTTTGAAGTCATAGTTCACTGTTAATAACTGATAATATCAAATTGAAATTTTATATAAGTGCAATCATATAAAGTATTCTTAAGTATAATTCTAACAAATATTTACATATTTTATATCATGATTTATTACCGGTCAACCTATGCCTTCAAATAGTGCCAAAAGGCCCAAAAGTCAAATGCAGTGAAACGAAAAGAACAGAGGGAGTAGATGTTAAGGATGCAAAACTTGTGAGCTCAAGCTGTAAGTTCTCCTCCAGCCCCCCACCCCACCCACGTTAGGGATGGGGTCCGATTCTTATCTATCTCTACTTTTGAGCTTAAGATATTCCCTGTTGGGTCGGGTTTTCCCTTAACACCCCCCCCCCCCAAAAAAAAAAAAAAAACCTAATAGGGACTTAAATGTCTGGGCTTGTTGGCTCCCAAACCAATAAAAGAACATAAGAAAAATAAGAAACTTGGAATTGAAGTGGTTTGTTGCTCGTAATTACTCTTGGTTCAGTGTGTTTCCTATTTCCAGTATTTTGATGATTGATTTTACTTAAGTTTCTGCATGTGATGCGAAATATGCGTAAGAAGTATCTGACACTGGGAGCGCAAATATTAAGTGATTGCTATTGCTACTCTGTAGTGAACATAAATTTGCTTGTCGACCAATTTTCAGGATTACTGCTTTCCATCAAGATGGGATGTAGAGACCTTGTAACACTTAATATATCTTAAATGATTGTCCATTTATTCGATGCATTTGCAGCATGTGAGACGTGCAGCTGTCCTGGCTCTGAGTACTGCTGCCCATAATAAGCCAAATCTTATCAAAGGACTTCTTCCAGAAGTGCTGCCTCTTCTATATGATCAGACTGTTGTTAAGGTAACTTGATATCTAACTGTTAACTGTAGTGCATGCTATGGCTTTCTTTTCACTTGGACCTTCGTTTCGAGAACCGTTACTGTGTATTTGAATCTTTGAAATGCAATTTCGTTTTCCGAAACCTGAGATCTGACTGTCAAGTGTAGTGCATGTTATAGCTTTCTTTCTTGAGTGAACTCCGTTCCAAAAATTCTTCAGTGTGTTTTGGTAGGAATATTTGAAATTTGTGTTATCTTTGAAATGCAATTTTGTTTTATAAATCCAGCTTCAATTCAAAAGTTCATTGTTTGGATAAATATCGTAAAGAAGGAACTTCAGTTTTGAAATACGGTCTTTAAAGAAGAAAAATGAGGGCTTGAAAATTGCATCCGTATAGCTGTAATTTAGCCAGGAATTTTGACAGGGTGAGGTCCTTTTTGAAATCCCAAGACATCTATATTACCATTTCTAAAATCCCAATACTATTAAACATTCTCTTCTAGTTTCACCCATACAGGGTCTTTCATCACGAACTATTTCATATTCCATAAATAAAAAAAAGGGATTTCAGAAATCTCTGTTAAGTGATATTCCGTTTTAAGGGTTCTCTTAGAATGACAGCATAAAGATGGTCTGAAATCTTAGTGAGAACCTGATTATTTAGGAAAAAGCTAGGCTCACTGCACTGCATATGGGGAAAGTTTGCCTAGGAAGCAAGTTAACCTAGACAAGAACTTATAGCTTCTGGATTGGGGCTGAAATAATTACTAGCAGCAGAACATTTGGTTATCTGAAAATAATATTTTGATATGCAAGCATTTTTCTTCAACTGGCAAAAATAAGTGGAAGTTACCAAGTAATTTATCCCCATTCACCAGTGAGAGCTGCCTATTTATTCATTGCAAACTGCTTGCTAATTAGCACTAGAAAAATGCGATCTAAATTCTCCTGACTTGCTGCACAAAAGCATATGTCCAGCAAAGGATGATAACAAACTTTCCAATCTTTTTTAGCTGGGAAGCCGTGAAAGCAAAACAATATACTTATGAGCAGCAAAAGACTGCCAAATAACCTTTTCGCTCTAGTTCCAGCTCCCTTAAAGACTTCATATGTGTGAATAGTAGACCATTCGAAATGCCTGCAATATTGTCAGTTGCCACATAAATAATATCTATCCAGTACTCATGAGAGTTTCACGCTTCTTTGTTACTCTTACTGTCTTCTCTTAGTAACAAGTATGGGCCCATATATATTAATGACATGATGGCTTCAACCAGGTTGCCTTGCCAATGGTAGCCAAATCCCACTTGAAACCTGTTTACCTTCCTCTTTAGCCTTTGATGTGAAATCTGGGTGTCACTGGTTTCAGGTGAAATTTTGAAGAGTTTTGTATTGAGTTAATAAGAAGCTTAGAGTGGCTACTCAGCAGTGACCGTCTTATGTGTGACAACATTTCAAAATCATCTTTGTCAAGATCATAAGCCAGATTGATCTAATCTATGGAGTAGCAGTAAAATTCCAACACAAGTAGATAACTTTGCATTGGGCTTGTCCTTTGAGGTTCATCCGTCTTTTAGCCAGGGTCAGTCTGTGTACTCACAACCAGAGAGTGAGAAGCAAGATCGAAGTCACACCATAATGCAATTAACATCTGAGCCACCAACTAGAGATCTGGGAATTTATAGAATTATAAGTTAATAGGCACCCACTTCAGGGTGCTATTCTGTCATTTCCACCAAATTTGGACCCTTGTATTATTGGTTACTCATTTTCTAGTTATATGAGATATGACAGTGTCATTGGCAATGATCTTGCACAATACATGTCAATATGCAATGAGTCCGATATCACTGGATACTCGAGGAGATGTTTTATTGTGGAGGGAGTGACAATGCATTCTCTCATTTAGTAAGTGCTGTGAATGTAAGAAACTTTTGACGACATACTTGACCCGTTTCCCGCTAGATAGCATGAAAGAAGACTATCCCCCAGCAAGCAAGCAATATAAAAGACTGTTTCCGTGTTCTCTGCTCACAGAGATTGCAACTAGCTGTGTAGAAATTCTTTGACCAACTTCTGTAACTCTTGCGTAGAATGATCATAATATAAAAATTGTTTAGAAGATGACTATTTTGATAGGCTCACTTTATGCGAAAACGGATTGCTTTGGGCGTGTTCAGTATAACTGCCAGTTTGTAGTTCTTGGATTTGATTTTTCTAAGATTGCATGTAAAAATTTCACGTAATTTACTATAATTTGGTGGTTTACATATGTCGACATGAAAACTGATATCTGACAACTAAACACTGAATTTGATCACAAACAGGAGTTAGATGCCGAACAGATTATTATAGTGATTTTTTATTGCCTTTGAAATCACTTGTCTTTTCTTGTTTGAGTTTCAACCTTATCTTGCTGACTAGTGATTCTTTACCGTTTGATGCAGAAAGAGCTGATACGTACAGTTGATCTAGGCCCCTTTAAACATGTTGTGGATGACGGTCTTGAACTCAGAAAAGCCGCTTTCGAATGTGTAGATACTTTGCTGGACCATTGCCCTGATCAAGTCAATCCGTCATCCTTTATTATTCCCTACCTCAAATCTGGGCTTGATGGTACGTTCTTGTTAAGCAATATAAAGAATTGCATATAGGAAACTTGATTATCCTTGCCACATACTCCGTACCTGCATGTAAGATAAATTGTGAAAAGGGTAAAGGTCAATCTGAAAGCTGTTTCAGACATCCAAATTAGTCACATTGGCTTACACTAGGAGGATTACTGACACATGGAGTCCAATTGAATTAGTCTCAAAGTTGAAGCCAAGATCGGAACTTAATTTGCTAAGTTCAAAAGGTGTCTTCTGCAATTATAATTTGACATGAAAAAGTTGTTTAGGTAGAAATGTTAAAAATGCGCCTATAAAAGTCGCTCTAATCTATTAAGAGTTTACATTGGTCATTGATAAAAATTTAATAGATGCAGGGATGGTATCATTGCTATTAGTCAGCGCCTCACCGGGCAAGTTGATGATTGCAATATACTCCGTAATGAGTTAGAATTGGTTGGAGCTCCAATGACCTTTTCCTGTTAGGGCTGTTAAAAAGATTCTACAAAATTCTTTCTGATTTTATTTTCTTTAGGGAAAGAGGGTCCTCTTAGGTGATTTCTTGGGCTTGATTAGTGTAGTAGCTATTTGTTTTTTCCGGTAACAACCGTTTAAAGGATACTCTTCGTCAGTGGTGGAACTTGACAAAAAAAATCAGGGGCCAGGTATTCCAGGACCTCCCTTATAAATTGTAACTAGGCTACCACTGACCCAGCAGGGACCAGATGTTTTAAAATGCATGTAATAATATATACCGAAAAAGCCAGCAGGGGCCAAGCCTTTAGTGACATAACAAAGCTCCGTCACTGCTCTTCGTGATTTATTTACTGACAAGTTAATAGCCACTTCAGAATTTGGGCTAGAATTATTGAGGATGTTATTTGTACTTGCAGATCATTATGATGTCAAAATGCCATGCCATCTTATTCTTTCAAAACTGGCCGATAAGTGTCCATCTGCTGTGCTTGCAGGTTAGTGACAATGGATCTTGACTTTCATCTTGCCTTTGTAATCTTTTTAAGTGTATGAGTGCTAGAATAATGGTGATGTCTAACTCATTTTCATGTTCAAAATTGCCAGTCTTGGATTCATTGGTGGATCCTCTTCTGAAAACTATTAGTTTCAAGCCAAAACAAGATGCTGTCAAGCAAGAAGTAGATCGTAATGAGGACATGATTAGAAGTGCTCTGCGAGCAATTGCATCTTTGAATCGCGTCAGGTATGAGTGTAACATTTTAATGTTTGTGTATTCTGAAAAGTTAGAATTAGGATAATGTTAGAAATATGGTTCAACACTGCAATTGGACTTTGTTGCGATGATTTCTGCTTCTCCTTTAAACAACATTTTAGTACTTATTTATTTATTTATTCCTGGCTATATTTTTTCAAAATAAGATAAAACTACTCCCGACGATTATATTATAATATCTAACAACTAACCTTCATTTTAAGAGCGGTTTCTGTTTGAACATCTTAAAGCCCAAAAGAAAAATAGTACATGAGTAAGCATTTTAACGTTGATAAACAGTCTTGTCTAAGTAAGCTTAATCTGTGAAACTTTCCGTCTGCATTACATCGTTTAGACAAATCTAAATTGCTGCTTCTGTGCATTTAATTTGATTTTAACTAGACGAGGCTACTGATCACATGAGCCTAATTAGCCCCGTAACATTGATATTTCTGTGATCGTTTTGCCCCATGGTATGCTTATTGTCATCCGTTATCGACAATATCCATGTTCCCAAATCTTAATATTTCACTTAAATGCAAAAAAGTTGTCTAACCCCTTGTTTCTAAATGTTTTCTTCCTTTCTTGTTTACCCTGTTGTTGCAGTGGTGGAGATTACAGCATCAGGTTTAAGAACCTTATGAGTGAAATTACAAAATCCACTACATTATCGGAAAAATATTACTCCATTCGCAATGAGTAATCAATTGGTGGTGAAACATTCTGGCCATATACGATTGACTGCTGATATCAGACATTCCTGCAAATGATTTACAGCACCGAACTTGCTGGTAGGAGGTGGGAGATGTGATCTAAGTGAAAGTGGGCGTAACGATGGTAACGAAGACAGCTGTTTATTTTTTGAAGAGTTACGGAAAAATACAAACTAATTGATGTCCGTTATCATAGGGATAGGAGTTGGTTTTTTGTACAGACAGGGGCTAGTCCTTGCCGAATCGTTTTTGGGTGTCTTTACCTTAGGCGCATATTTTACCAGGATGGCCTCTGATGCCATATGCAGTTCTATCTGAAGCAATCCGTTTTCAATTGGCATTTGCAGCTGTATTAGTTATGCATTATGTTTTATTTTATTGCTTTGCCATTTATGCAGATTGAAGCATGGCGTCATAGTATATATCTGGCTCCCAATAGATTTTTCTCCTCTTTTTAACGCCGTCCTTATGTATGCATGCACATGAATTTTGTGGAACAGCTGGAAAAATATAGTTTTATCGCACAATGTCTGTCACATTTGACTTTGCAAGATTGCAGTAAGTTATTCTATATGGAATAGTGAAAAGTGTCTCCTACTTGTGTCCATAGAAGACAATAATGTAGTGAGGGCAGTCATTTAGGGACAGAGGACTAGAAGTCTAGACCTGTCAGTTTCATACGAACTATTTGAAAGTTGTGTACAAATTCTCACAAGAGACAATTAATTGATCTTAACTATTGAAATTCGATTACTAACCCCACTCTAGCGCCGTAGCAGTTATCACTAGCGTATGGAATTGCACAGTCGTAGCTTTTCCTGCATGGTGTATCAACGAAAGTCTAAAGACATAATTTGGTGTTCTCTTTACGCGGAGGTAATAATTTTGGTTTCTGCTGGTGAAAATATTTCGAGTTTCTTCCTTTTTAGTTTAGCCCAGATGAAGATTTTCATTAGTATACCACTAAACGACTTACTAAGAATGGAAGGGTTACATGACTTGTTATCTCTTTGGCCAAATTAATTTCTTTTTCTTCTCTCGCTCTCTTCATGCATCTTTAATACGATAATGCTTATAAAGATAAGGGAGAGTTATGGTGGATCTCTCAAGAAATCCGTCCTAGAGTCTTATTGAAGGGAGAAAAAAGGCATGACACCGAGAGAGGGAGTTACTTTCCAATATACTCCCTCCATCCCACAATAAACTTCATACTTATTTTTCCAGTTTTGACTACACATATTGGGAGCTACACCTAGAGCAAATAAAATACCGATTTGATGTAAAGTTAAAAGGGATTGGTACATTGTTGTGCAGAATAGAATATTTGCTAAGTTTTACAACAAATGAGCATTTAATTTGTCCTCAGTATAGCTCACAATATGGGTAGTCAAAACTGACAAAAAAAGTATGAAGTTTATTGTGGGATGGAGGTTAGTAGATAGTAAAGGAATATCCCTGATTAGCCAGAAAATATGTCTGCACATTGTCCATTTGAAAACAATGTAAGATAACATACAAGCGCAAACGAGTAGTTCTAACGTGGTAGTGAACATGGGTAACACAAAAGTTACCGTATTTAATTTATAATAGATTTTCATGGCCAGTGAACAGACATTTTGATTCCTTGTTTAAGAGTCAACATCTAGGTCTTGTTTGACAAACGGCTGTAGGCTGGATTGATCGACTAGATTGGTCGGCTGGAATATATGGCTTTTTAGTCGGTTGTTTGACCGATTTTTGTATAAAAAAGATGTTTGGTAAAGTTGATTGTTGATTGTGGCTTTAACGTGTAATAACTACAATTACATGCATAATATAAACTAAAAATACATATAATATACTAGTATAAACTTTCAATTAATACTCCCTCTAGTTATGTTTA